>JASTWL010001638.1:0-29118 GCA_035220575.1 Temnothorax rugatulus | reverse complement strand
AGAGACCGCCAACAAATCTCCAACAACTAGCTGCGGCATTACAGCGAATATGGTATGAAATTCCTCAAGCCACAATTAGAAACTGCATCAATATGCGTGAACGGCTGCAAGAAGTTATTCAACGTCGAGGCGGAAATACGCAGTTTTAAGTGCAAACGTACCTACAGCCCTTCCTCCCACCCAAAACACACCGCACACACGCACACACGCACACACACACACACACACACACGATGGACAAAATCCGACCAGCAACCTCCCCGTGGTGTCCATCGGGTAATGCTAATGTTGGCGGTGATTGAATGCTCAAAAATGCATAGGTAACTTTGATAAGCCATAACTCGGCGAAAAAAAATCGTACGGACTTATTTTTTTTTTTCATTTGCAGGGAAAAGTCTATATTTTACGATGGTTGCTATGATAGTACGAAAAAATTCATTCTACTCCGTAGAATGTGTCAAAGTATGCAATTTTTCGGAGAAAAAACACGTCCTTACTTTTGAAAGAACGGCGGGAGGGGGGGGGGGGCTAAATTTAAAATCGAACAATGGTTCGTTAAAGTACAGACTTCACCCTTTAAAATGAAAAAAAAAAAACTTTCAGATATGACAATTTTTCGCGGAGTTGTGCTTATTTGAAGTTGGGCAAATTTTTGACGAAAATTTTTGTTGCGACAATTTTGTTGCCCAGTGTATATATCACATTTATTAAATTGCACACGATATAGATACCATAAGACAAATTTAAAACTAACCGCTCATAAAAGCTATCAATAACGATCAGACAAGAAGAGGACTGTGTAAAGATGCCAAATCGTGGCCTTGGTTTTGTACAGACACAACGACAAGGCACGTCAGTGTGGCGCTTGGCGCTCGTCAATTTGTCGAAGCGTCACACCGACGTGCCATCTCGTCGTGTTCGTGCAAAGCTGGGACCTGGCATCTCTGTTGTGCAATGTCCAAGTGCGTTCCTTGTCTGTGCGGCGCAAGCGTAGAATGCAGCCATAGATTTGCAAACCAGTGTTGCAAATCTCATAGTGCCAAACTATCGGTGTTTCCACAAATTCAAACCCAGATGAATTGAGTATTTTCGCTCAAGACACGGTGTACTGTAAGATATAATTGTAAGATTACATAAAAATTATATTTTACACCGTGGCTTAAAAAATAGCAAAATGCGGAAATCCGCGTTTGAAAAATTTATACCGCACAAGAGTCCTCTAGATAGCCCAATTTGCGTTAAATAGCCCAATCTGGCAGCCCTGCCCGGGAATCGCGTAAGCATACGTCCATGCCCCCCCCCCTCCCCGCCAAAGACCTTCCTGGGGAAGAGAGACGGGATCGGGGAGCGCCGGTTTCCCGGCAACCAGTCATCCGTCCCCCTCACCTGCCCATCGTGGCAATTTAATTTTTGTGGCGGATTGGAGGGGACTAGCCCCAATCCGCCACCCCCTTTCCGGGGTTGCGGGCCCCCCCTCCCCCGAAGGGGAGGGGAGGGGACCGCAACGGACGCGTGGTTTCCAGCCCTCGCGTCCGCCCCCCAGCAGAGTGAGGGGAGAAGGAGCCACCTCTTGAGGTGTATCTCCTCCCCTCTTCTAGCCCTCCCGTGGAGGGCAGGCAGGGTCGACGCTCGGGTTTCCCCGGGCACCGCCCCCAGCCCACCGCGACCCGGAAGAGGCGCCCGTGGCGGAAACCCCATAGGGAATCCGCCCGAGCCCCCCCCCCCCCCGGGCCGCGACCGGCATTTGCCGACTCGCGAACCGCGGCGGGGCCGGAACCCCCAGGCACGGCCAGTACCCCGGCACGGGGACAGAGCATAACCATACTCCCCGCGCGGGCCAAGGCCCGAGCCAGACGGAACCACAGCCCCGCCGCCGCTCGCCTTCCTTCCGTTGAGGGGAAGAGAAGAACCGACGCTTACGCGTTAGCCCCCCGTTCCCCTCGTCCTCCCCCTCTCGCTTCTATAACAAATATTAGTATAACAAATATTAGTCACAATAAAGCTTATCACAGTAAAAAAAAAGTGTGCAAGTACAAACTTGCACATTGCTTCCTCATAGTTTTTAAGGGTGCAAGTAGAAACTTGCACATTGCTTCCTCATAGTTTTTAAGTGTGCAAGTAGAAACCTGTACATTGCTTTCTCATAGTTTTTAAGTGTGCAAGTAGAAACCTTCGCTCACAAAGCTTCCTCTATGAGGAAGCCAAAACAAATAAATACTAATAATTATACATCGAATAAAATAAAAGCTTCCTCATAGAGGAGCTTTGTGAGCGAAGGTTTCTACTTGCATACTTAAAAACTATGAGAAAGCAATGTGCAGGTTTCTACTTGCACACTTAACAACTATGAGAAAGCAATGTGCAGGTTTCTACTTGCACACTTAAAAACTATGAGGAAGCAATGTGCAAGTTTCTACTTGCACACTTTTTTTTATTGTGATAAGCTTTATTGTGACTAATATTTGTTATACTAATATTTGTTATACTATTACAAAAAGAATTTACGAAAGTTGGAGCAACCACGGACATTTCTAAAAATAGCCAGAAATCGGTAATCCCTTCACCGATTCTTGCTAAATTCAACACCAACCTAATTATTTATTTTCTCCTGGGTGTCATCCTATTGGACTTTAGAATCTGGTGCATACATTTTAATAAATAAAGTATAATTTGTTAAATATATAAAAATTGCTTTTATTAATAAAATTAAGAAATAATAAATTTCCTTAATTGGCTTAATTGTCTGGATTTTCTCAATATTTGAGATATCGGTCTATTTTTAATTCTATTATATTCTTCAGTCTTTTCTACCCCTATTTCATATATAATTTTTTAAAATTTGGTTGATTAGACCAAACTTTATAAGGCTTCTATGTACATACGGATTCTCCGAAATTTCAAACGTCTGTAACTCAAGAACTAATTATCCAAATCTTAAAAAATTATATATAAAATAGGGGTAGAAAAAACTGAAGAATATAATAGAATTAGAAATAGATCGATATCTCAAATATTGAGAAAGCTACAGCGTAAAACACACTTTTCTAAAAAATGAAAATCCCCTTAAAATCCATACCGGTCGACAGATTTTAATAAAATTAGAGGAGAACATACTTTCTATGATAGGGTAGACCGGGGACAAAAGTAACAGGGTACAGTTGTAACATCGTGAATATTTCTTAAACTATAAAAGGTACGTGTGTGGGACCGCGAGGCGAGATCCGCTAGATAAAGCGGCATTTGTTCCTTAGTTTATTGCCGCCCCTCGCGGAACGTGCACGTGTGCAGGAAAAGAAATTACTTTTTTCCTTCCTGAAGTAAGTTTTCTTACGTGCATAAAATCTGAAATATTTTTCTTCCTTTATGCCGAAGGTATAAGGTTTTATCTTTATATGTTTTAGTGATGTTGATGATTTGCATAATACGATTGACTTTCATCCAGATATTTATGTAAAAAATTTATTTCGAATCATAAAATATTATTAGGGGACAATTGTAACATCAATGCCTGGGGACAGTTGAGAGAGAGAGAGCTATTTTCTGTTTCTTTTTCATTTTACTATGGTTAATTTTTTAAATATATATGATTATAAATAGTCTTTCAGTTGAGAAAACAGTATTATTTGTTTTTGTTTGCTAATGTAAAAAATACTGATATTGTCATGTAACAAATTATTTTATCATTAAAGTTGCATTTCTTATAGAAAATTCGTAAGATTGATTAATTAAACCTACTAAATAACCAATATTTTGTTTATAGATGATGTGGTAAATCGTTCCCCTCTGCTGTTACAATTGTCCCGGGGGTTGGGACGGTTGTAACAGTATTCCTCATATTCTTTAAACAATAATAAATTTTTTCCTAGTTACATTACTGAATTCAGCACAGGAAAATTTTGTAGTCAAATAAATTCTACATGTAAAGGTACAGGTCTTTTTTACGTAGATATTATATTTTAACTGTTATAAAATCTTAAACTCAAAATGTTACTTTTGTCCCCGGTCTACCCTACTCTAGCGATTAAAAAAAAATGTATCTCGGTATCTAAAAAATTGTAGAAGTAGATGCGTGTATTTTTTTTCTCTTTATTATTACTATCTATTATAATTATGAGATATTACGAAGAGATAGCTGCCATCAAATAACAAGCAATATAAGGTATACAACAGCAACAACAATAACAACAACAACAAATAATAATAATAATAAATAGTACATATATATATGGGGCATTCTATGCCAAATCGACCTGGGTTTGACCCAGGTCGTCCTCTCGGATTTCCCTTATGAAAAAGTACACTCAACTTTGATGGTTAACACCCAAATTTGAGTGTTAACACTAAACTTACGCCCAAATTTGTGAGTTAACACTCAAATTTGGGCGTAAGTTTAGTGTTTGTCATCAAAGTTAAGTGTCAACACTTAAATTTAGGTGTAGATTGAGTGTTGACCATTAAGGTTTAGGTAAGTTGTGGGTTTAATCTTCAATGATGAGTGTATATTGGAAGTTTATTCTCAATGATAAGTGTAGGTTGGGGATTAAGCCTCAATATTTAGTGTAGGTTGGAGATTGATCCTCATCGTTGAATGTTAGTTTGGTGTTAACAGGGTGTTAACCTTTAATGTTCTATGTCGATTTAATCAGTGTCGCTATGATCCTTTTATCGTTGAGTGTCGTTTAAATGTTATTGTGTTAAACTTCGTGTTAAGTGTCAATTGATGGCCCTTATTATTATTAATCGAGTATTGATTAGTAGTAGCTGGATATAATTGTACAGTATAGTCGACTGATGAAATAATTGCAATAATATAATTGTTCGGGAATCGCCGTGTTATGAACAATGTTTTCGCAATTCTCGTCAACAGTTCTCCTCCGTGTATCGCAACCGCTCCCTGACTAAGATCACGCGCCCGAAGCGTCATACCAAAACACCGATCTTATCTTCCGCCGCTATGGATCACGCACATCCAGCATGATCGCCGAAATTTGCCCATCTGTACGCGCTTACCGCGCTCCGACTCAGTGCGCTACCGAATCCCGAGCTATACACGTCTCTCAATCCAAGCTTTCGCTAACGTACGGTAGCCACCGTGTTCGAGCTTGTAACGCGCCGAACTGCTCGCCTCAAGTTAATAAAGTTGAGTTGCAATTGAAAAGTTGTGTGAAAGTTATTCCGCCTCGGCGTGCGAGCCTTCTGACAAGGCTGTATCAGCCGCACATTAAACATTGATCCTTCGAGCCGGATCGTCGCCGAGGAGAAATACCGCTTTGACTTTCAAACCAAAGCAACGCTACGCTCGCAACGGTTTCCACCATGTCTTCGGTTAAAGAACTGTTGGCCATGCGAGACCAGTATATGAACGCCGTGTCTCGTGCGTTGCCCAACTTCAAGAAGCTCGGTCAAGCCAAGATGACTCCGGCCGTTACACGACAGCGTCTCACGGCGCTCAAAGAGACGTTCGCCAAGTGCCAGGAACTCCATGGCAAAATCTCGTTCCTCGCCGACGAGAAGCTAAGAATTTCGCACCTGTACTTCACCCAGAATTACTTCATCGCCTGCGAGGACTACTACATCGAAGCTGCCGACTACATGTCCGACGTTCTCGCCAGTCACGAGGACCATTCCTCCCCTTTCGGTGCTCTACGCGACGGAAGCAGCCTCTCCGATACGTTCCGTGCCACGACGCATCTTCTCAGGATTAGCCTGCCGACCTTCGACGGGAGTACAGATAAGTGGGAAAGTTTCCGCGATAGGTTCAAATCTCTAGTTCATAGCGAACCTAATTTGTCTAACGTAGATCGTATGCATTACTTGTGCTCAAGTGTAAAAGGGGGAGAAAGTAAGGCGCTTGACCATCTCGCGGTCACCGATCAGAATTTCGATGTCGCGTGGAAGATTCTCATGTCTCGTTATGACAACAAACGACGCCTTATCACCGTTTATTTGCAGAATCTCTTAAATCTACCGTCGGTCAGTTCCGAAACCTCCAAGGATCTTCGCCACCTTCGCGATCAAACGAACGCGGCGATTCAAGCTCTTAAAAACCTCGGTCGAAAAGTCGAGCATTGGGATGATTTGCTGGTTTTTCTCGTGGCTCAAAAACTCGACAAATCAACGCGTAAATCTTGGGAGGTCAAACTCGGCGACTCAACGGAATATCCACTTTATAACGAGCTCGATCAATTTCTCGAAGCTCGCATTCACGCCTTAGATGCCATCGCGCCACCCGCGCTAAAAGAAAAGCCGCTTGAAATCCGCTAAAAGAAAAACGCTCGCGTCGCATACCGCTTCCCCCGTTCCGCTCGCGTGTCCGCTGTGCAAAACGAATCATTTACTTTACCAATGCCCCGCGTTCTTAAAGCAGACTCCATTCCAACGCTCCGACTTCATTCGAAAAAATAGGCGTTGTCTCAGTACGAAACATTCAGTCAAAGATTGCACGAGTTCTTATGCGTGCAAACAATGTCATAAACGACACCACTCGCTGTTGCATATCGAGAACTCCGCCAAGTCTGACGAACCGGAGACGGCGCAAGTTGCGATACCAGCTCACAATGCGATTGACAGTGAAGCCGCGTCGCATCTTGTCTCCAAAATCGTAGCGCCGAATTCCCGAATTTTGCTCGCGACCGCTCGCGTTCGGGTGTACTCCCCTTACGGTCGATACGTAATCGTTCGCGCGCTCCTCGATCAGGGTTCCGTGACGACCTTGATAACCGATTCGCTTGCTCAATGCCTACGCTTACCAAAATTAAAGCGCTCCGTCTCTGTTACCGGAGTAGGCGACTCACGGTCCGCCGTCCGCCATGCGGTTCAAATTACGATAACTCCAGCGTTTAGCGACGGCCCTGCCTACTCGTCCACCGCGTTTATCCTTCGGTCCCTGACAAAATATGTACCCAGCCGGATCAAGACCACGTGCCAATGGCAGCACGTAGCCGGTCTCCAATTAGCTGACAATGCGCTCATGAGCTCGGATCCGATCGACGTAATCATCGGCGCCGACTTATTCGGCATGCTCGTTCGCGAAGGTATTCGCAAGGGATCCAACAACGAGCCTACGGCTCAAAATACAACTCTCGGCTGGATAATCTCCGGTCCCATCTCCCCAGCTCACACGAGCGTACCAACCTCGCTTCCGGCGCATCACGGCGTCGTCCACGAGGATCTCGACGTCGCTCTACGTCGGTTCTGGGAACTCGAGGAGATACCTCCGGAGACTCATCTAAGCCCGGAGGACCGCCAATGTGAAGAGCATTTCAAAACTACGCATTCCCGCACGCCCGAAGGGCGATATGTCGTGAGGCTACCGTTCAAAAACGGAACGCCGGTCTTAGGTGAATCTCACCGCGCAGCCCTCGCAAGCTTTCTTCGCTTGGAAAGCCGTCTCCAACGGGACCCTACCCTCGCTGCCGAATACCGCGATTTTCTCGCTGAATACGAGCGGCTCGGTCACATGATTAGAGCCCCCCCCCCCCCCCCCGCCGGACTCGCTCGAGAGCTCTCAATCGTATTACATACCTCATCGCGCGGTCTTGCGCGACAGCAGTGCCACTACTCGTTTGCGCGTGGTTTTCAACGCATCTAGCCGCACCACGAACGGCACGTCCCTGAACGATCACCTGCTGATCGGCCCGAAACTTCAGCGGGACTTAGCTACCGTTATCATTCTATGGCGCTAACACCGATATGTCTATACAGCCGACATCGCCAAGATGTATCGGCAAATCCTCATCCATGCCCTCGATGTCAACTACCAGCGAATTCTTTGGCGCCCTTCCCCACTCGATCCGATAATTGAGTACCTCCTTCTTACAGTAACATACGGCACCGCCGCCGCTGCATACATTGCGCTCCGCGTTTTAGAGCAACTTGCCAAGGATCACGGAGCTCAATTCCTTCTAGCAATCCCGGTTCTGCGTGAAAAGACTTATGTCGATGACTGCGCCTTCGGCGCAGATGATCTTATTCTTGCCCGTCAGACGCGCGATCCGGGCACGGATCTCACACGATGCACAGTGCCCTTCACGGCTTTTCTGACGCCTCGACCACGGCCTTCGCCGCCATCGTTTACCTTCGTATCGTCAATTTAGACGGCTCAATTTCAGTTACACTCCTTATCGCCAAATCCAAAGTAGCCCCTCTTAAAACGATGAGCGTCCCCCGCCTTGAATTGTGCGCCGCTCACCTGCTAGCCCGGTTAATTCGCTACGTTCGCTTAGCCCTGCAAATGCCAAACCTCGAGTGCTTCTGTTGGACAGACTCAAAAGTCGCGCGAGCGTGGCTGAGTCAATCTCCCTCTCGATGGAAGACTTTCGTCGCCAATCGGGTTTCCTCCATTCAATCGCTTCTTTCTGACGCGTCCTGGCGTCATGTTCCGACTCAAACCAATCCCGCCGACTGTGCCTCCCGAGGGCTAGCTCCCGACGATCTGGAAACGCACAGCCTCTGGTGGTCCGGTCCCGCCTGGCTACGACAGCCCCCGGAATGCTGGCCGCCCTCCAGCACCCCGGAACAGCCGGCAGATAATCTCAAAGAACGCCCGGAGTGCTGCGTCAGCGCACTTCATACCTCCCCCGGCTGGGACCTCGCCTCGCGGTTCTCTTCATGGCCTAAACTTCTACGCGTTACCGCTTACCTTTACCGGTTTCTATCAAGGTGTCGGCCTTCCAAGCGCCTCGAAGAGCCCTCCGAGTATTTACGCGTCGGTGAGATCAGCCAGGCCAAGCTTTACTGGCTCCGAACTATGCAGGCAGATACGTTTCCCCAAGAGCTTTTGCACTTAACCAATCGAAAACCGACGCCGAGCGCTAGTCCTTTAGCTTCCCTCAATCCTTACCTGGATTCCGAAGGGCTTCGCGTCGGGGGACGGCTTCGTCACGCTCGCCTCCCCGGCTCGACTAAAAACCCAATCGTTCTGCGCTCCCACTCGCTCCTAACTCTCCTTATAGAACATCATCACATGAGAACGCTGCATGCCGACCCGCGAAATTTGCCCATCTGTACGCGCTTACCGCGCTCCGACTCAGTGCGCTACCGAATCCCGAGCTATACACGTCTCTCAATCCAAGCTTTCGCTAACGTACGGTAGCCACCGTGTTCGAGCTTGTAACGCGCCGAACTGCTCGCCTCAAGTTAATAAAGTTGAGTTGCAATTGAAAAGTTGTGTGAAAGTTATTCCGCCTCGGCGTGCGAGTTTTCTGACAAGGCTGTATCAGCCGCACATTAAACAATAATACAAAATAAAATAAAAGTAAAACATAAATAAAAGGATGAAAAGTAATATATTATTACTTTGTTTAAACCATTTTTAAATAAATATTTATATTAATTTATAACATAACTGTAATTAAAATTAAATTTAAATATTATTATTATTAATTTGTAAACACTAAATGTTATAAATTATAATTAATTAATAATTATATTTCGAAAAAATTATATTACTGTTGTGTGAATTGAAGGTATTTTGTACAAATAAATACAGAATAGTAGTAGGTATATAGGGGGATTTCTAGGCCAGTTCGTGGTGGGGGGATGACGTGGAGGGGATGACGGTGTTTGCATCATTAATTAAATTAGGTTATAAATAATTATATTAATTAAATTAGGTTATAAAAATTATATTAATTTATAGGTAATAAATAATTAAATTAATTGAGTTAGGTTATGATTAATCATAACCTAATTTAATTAATTTAATTATTTATTACCTATAAATTAATATAATTTTTTGTAACCTAATTTAATTAATATAATGATTTATAACCTAATTTAATTATAATAATTTAATAAAAAATTTACGTGACTTAAACTATAGAGTTGAACGCAGGAAGAGATGACGTCGAAAACCTTTTTTTTTTCTAGGTTTGCATTCCAAAAAAAAAATGTTGACAAAAACCATATTTTACGTGACAAACTATAGAGTCCCCGTAGTGGGGAAATGAGAGTGGAAGACAGGAACGAACAAGTTCGTACATGCCGTGATGAGATTATTCTATTTTAGATAAAAGTTTTTATCAATATTTTAATAATTTTATTAATTCTTTAAATTTATAATAAATTGTTTATATAATTAAAAGAACATTATCGCAACATATATGTAGATATAATTTAAACATAGAGGAGGCTAATGTTGGATGAAAACGGAAGAGATAGATTGAAAAATAATTTTACCACTATTTATGTTAATATTCAATTTTTATTCATTATTTACATTTTTGCTTCATATACAATGTTATCTAAGGCGAAAGCTAATAGTTCGCAATCTATGAGCGAACTTCCATCGGACACCTCACTCAATACTTTTCTCGCCTGACATTTATCCATGATACGATTTTGTCGCAAGATTGTTACAAAATGTTTATACTTATTACTAACATGCTGTATATTTTGACATAAATTGAAATATACATGTTCGACACATTGTTCGATTTCAAACAAAAATAACATAGTTGCAGGTATCATGTATAAGCATGTATCGCGCAACGTAAGTTTTACAATATTAGCGTCACACATTTTAACAATTTCTATAATTAGATCTTCAATAGACAGCGATGAACCGACAGTCGACTGCATGAGTTGTTCGATATCCATGCGTCTTTCGATGATCGTTGTCCACGTTGCATGAGGAAGCACGATCTGATTTCCCCGATTGTCGCCAAGAATCAATTCCACAAAGGATGTAGATCCCACATTGATTCCGATATCCAAATACTTGTAAGCCGTGACTGTCAGGGCAAATCGTCTGCCCAAGATACGAGGCGTATAACGAGGTTCCGATTTATTGAAACTGTAAAAAAATTAAGTGGATAAATTAATAAAATTAGAAAAATAAATTTTAAAAAATTTATCCAAAGTAATACTTACGTTTTGCGCTCGTCCGATGAAACTTTACGAGGCTTAGGCGTATAACGAGGTTCCGATTTTTCACGAGGATATGGTACGTAATAATTCATACTTGTGCTGCTTCCCTCGAAGCCGCGAAGTCCCTTATCAGGAATATCGCGAGTGAACAGCCACTTCTCAGAATTATTTACGTCTTCACTGTGACCAGCCATTGTTCTTATTTCTCCGTAAGAGGTATACTTTTTTCACTGTTGAAGTTGTCGCTTCGAACGATGAGACTTGATTGATTTCGTCTTTGTAACACTAGTTAAAACGTAAACTCCGTTTGCAACGTTCTAGAAAAATTGGATGGCGCGCGCAGATGAAAAATTATAAGGGAAGGGAAGGAATAATTCCCCTTCCTTCAACATTTTCAAACACCAATGTCAGCGCTGCTTACGTAGAAGTTATAAAAAATCATACCAATGACTAAGAAGTGGAAAATGAACCAAGTATACGCGGCAACGCCCTACCTTCAAAATTATGATGTGGTGGGGGAAATTAGGAGAGGGAAACCACTAAAAACTAATGGGAATGGGGAAAAGAAAATAAAGCATTGTAAAAATTATATATATAATTTATTTTTAAATATCCCAATTCTTCTGGCGTCGCGACCACCAGTTAAATAATTTTAATACATTTTGTAATGCGCAATTCTTAACATGTTTTCCACATCGCATAGTGTTAGTAACATCTAGATTATTTAAAGATTTGATATCTTCGTAATCCGCATCCAGAGTCTCGATGATCAGATTTTCTTTCGCATAATTCTCAAGCAGATCCACCAGCCATTCTTGTTTCTGGCATCCCTTGACGTACACGAGAGTCGGCATCTCGTCATCCTCTTCTGTACCAAGCACGGCTGACGTAATTAGGCGTTTTACCATACCGTATGGCACGTCTCCCTCATCCCACGGTAATCCATGGTGATTTGCAATCAGCCAGGAAGCACATGACTTGTCGGATTTTGTGAGAAAACTCCACGGCATGGGGCGCGTAAAGATGTAATGCGCCAGAACGGTCCCGTTTCTCAGCACCGCTGCTTCCTTTACGACAAATTTCATCCCGACGATGAATCCTTGCAGATCGACAAACGTTGGCACGATCATGATGCAACGAAGAAACGATCTGTACTATGCCGTATCACGCTACATCTGCTTCTCTTATATCGGAATATTTGTTAACATGGTGATTTACACGAGTTTGCGCACTACATTAGACAACGGGCAGTATTCGATTACGCGATCATGCAAGATGAGACAATAGGCGGTAGTATTTGCAGGTACATTTTCTTTACAGTCAAATTCTATTCGCACATCCACGGTGGCGCTCTTGACAGACTCGTTTTGTCGCGAGCAATCGATGACAACGAAAGGTCCTTCCGTCAGGAATGTATACACGCTGCAAAGCGTATCACTGCTATCGCGTCCGTAATAAGTTTTACGAAAACGCGCGTACATATAAAAAAGAAGGCCGTATCGATTTTTAGTAAAATCTAGGTTCAAGTCATCATACGGATAACATTCGGAGTTTAGATAAAGCTTGATATTGGTCAAATTACAGTGATCGAATATGCTAGCATTTTGAGACATGATATTCTTGCGACCGGTCTGCAGCGCAAAAATAACGTATTGCGGCTTCTCTAGCTGAGTCGCAGTCTTGATAGCCCACGAATGCTTGGTTGTGCTCTGCAACAGGGGGTACTCGTACAGATCCCACGAACGAAAACTGACACTAAGATATCGCCCGCTTCCCAAGGTCCGTAACAAGGACAGTTTATTGAGCTCGTTTAACGTAACATGAGGCATTCGCCACTGTACTTTAAACAGTTCGATTTTCGGCTCCGTCGCCGGATCTCCTATAATGCAATTGTTATCGCTACTCGCACGTTTCAAAACTATTTCTTGACGACCGTTAACAATCACGTATTTGTAATCTTCGCAAAAGCCCAGCCACATCTTGAGCGGTACTAAAAAGTTGAAGTATCCTTCCAGTATGCTTGATGTAACGTCCCATCCAGCATTCCGCATGAGTTGAGCATCGTTATACGATAGCGATACGTAGTTCTTGATGGTACTGGTTATTCCAACGTTTCTGTTGCGATCAATCTCCACACCGTTGAGCTCAAATCGAATCTCATCGAACATGAAGGATACACAATTATTTACAAGCGTTGCCTGAGACTCGTTGTCATTCCTTCTATTTATTATCAATCTTCCTTCGACGTAGAGAAAGCTTTCGCTTGGCAACGTGTATAAATCTTGCTGTTGTATGGGTATTCTTATCTCATCGTTGTGTTCAAACGTCGTGTTGGCGTACGGATTGTACGTGTGAGTCTCAATCTTGACGATGCTATCGTCAAAGATCGGTTCACCTCCAATGTTTAAGATGTTGACCATTTCGCACGACGAAACCCAATGATCTCAAAAATTCAGCGTTCGACGCAGTGAGTTTCTTCTTTCTTGGCGATCGGATTGTCTCTCCAATTTTGTTTCTCGTCTGTTGCACCTTCTCCACTTCTTCGTTCAGTATGAGCATCTCACGTTTTACCACAATCGTCGTCTTCGCACATGCAGTCTAACGGTGATCTCTTCTCCGCGAAAATCAATCAATCGACCGTCCTGATCGACGACGCGAATCGTTAGGTCAGTAATGCTCCGTACGGTGAGCGGAAGGTAAATGATCTGCGCCGGCGTTTCCGATATCTTATATCCTGGTGGCACACTCGGCGAAAACTCATGTATCGTGTGCACGTACTTGTCGTTGCTGTACGCGCCCGCGGTCACGTTACACTCTATGCGAATGATGTTTACACTGATGATATTTATCGGTACGTCCGATTCGTACCATTGTCGCGGCTCCAGCATGCGATTCGCTGAAAATCCCAGCAGCGATCCAATGTTGTTCGGTTTGGTGAAATTTACCCGATAAGCACATTTGATCTCGCTCTTCATCGTATTGTTGTTGGCTCGAATGATCAACGGATACTCTTCATCTTCGCCGACATGTTTCTTTCTCGCAATATTATTGGATTGTTCCAATTGTAAAATTGATTGTTTCAAATACGTGTGTATGTCACGCAGTTCGTATGACCCTTCGGGAACGGTAATCTCCTTGTCGTCAAAGTAGAATTTATTGTTCGAAGAATTTACATTCGGTATCGTGTAATAGGTTTCGAAATCTGTCAGACCGAGCTCGTAATCGCCGTCGCTCAAATCCACGATGGGAAAGTAGCTTACCGCGAGGATGCTACTCTTGCCGGTGAGCGTAAATGTCAGTGACATGTTTGAATGAATACTGAGTTCAAACAATGCAACGCCAGGCTTTAAATTGATCGTCAACCGTCTGTAAAAAGCGCAGACACAGTTGTCCGCAATTGCTCTGATCGTATCGTTGATAAGGTGTGCGATTGTACTCGATTTGCGTCACGTTGTTCTTTAGATACAGCACCAATTCTCTCGGCGGTCGAAGATTACTATAACTGTCGAAATATATGGCTCGATCTCCTCTCTTCGCGTATGCCACCCAGTGAGTGCCCGGTCCCTCAGCGTTATCCAAATTCACGATGCCACTCTCATTTCGACGCACTCCATCCGTCGGTAAGGTAGTACGCATAAAAATACCTCTAAAATATGGAATGTGCATACGCTTTGCAAGTTGTTGCAGTTGTACGTTGGTAGTTACACCTTTCGGAATTTTGAACGTTTCCTTGACATTTTTTTTTTTTTACTCGAGACTCCACGCCCGCGTTTGTATGGAGCGAGATAAAGTCCGTGACCCTCCATGGCGCGATTGTGACGTTTCAGTTCTTCCAGCTGACGCCGCGCGACTTTGTTATCGTTCACGGCCTTTGCGACTCCTGCCGCTCCGCCGACCAACGAACCGAGAACTCCCATCAACGGTAGAATCGGCAAGATACCACCGTGTTTCGCCGCCGGAAGTATCCGTTTTTTCAGATCCGCTCTCTTCTTCGTTTTCGTTTTCATTTTCTTCGTTTTCAAGCCCATTCCGAGTTTCGTCTTAGCCTTCATGGCTGCCCAGACGGCTGTAGCGGCAGCTCTCTCGCCGAGAGTCGAATCTCTTGCGGTAATGCGTTTTCGCGCTTCTGCAGCGAGTATCTCATCCGCCGTGTGTCTCCCGGTGAGATCGCGGCTTCGCGAATAGGCTATGTCGTGCTCGCGACACGCCGCGTCCAATGGATTAATACCTTGATCGCCTCTCGCCAATCGTTCTTGTAAACGAGTTCCTGGACCGCAAAATTGATAGCCGGGAATATGCAATTCAATCGGAAGTGCGTTTATCACGCGATTTAATAAGCCTTTGCCTATTTTCGTTTGCGACATTCGCCGCAATCCTTTATCAATGGTGCGGGACCGTCGATGTGCGTTCGCTGCCACGGTTGATTGTAATGCTCGTAACAGCGACGATATGTCTGAACCTCTGAATCTGCCTTTATATATTCCGGAAGCTTGTCCCACACGTAGTGGATGGAATCACCGCACATTCGCAGCAGAACAGGTTTCGGCACAAATTGTAGCTGTTCGACGCTCAAATCGCGGATATCGGAAGGTCTCGACAGCAGGACGAACATCTTTGTTACTGAGCGATTCCCGGTTCCGCGCCTATAAATAGGCGTCCGGTCGGAAGCTCCAGTCGACAGTCTGAAAAAATGAGATTCGTGCGACAACCGTTGACGATTCGCGTGTCGAATTGCGACGACAGATTACGGTCGATGGCGGGCAACGCGGAGAAGCGCAGGCACGGTGCGATGCTACCGACTACTATACGCGCGATCATTTGTGGCCCTTCGAATTGCGGTAAAACCAACGTTCTGATAAGCTTACTGGAAAGTCCGCACGGTGTATGTTTCGAGAACGTGTACGTGTACTCGAAATCTCTGCAGCAGCCGAAATATCGATACTTGGAGAGTGTATTAACGTCGATCGATGAAATCGGCTACTTTACGTTTTCCAACAACAGTGACGTCATTCCACCGAGTGATGCGCGTCCAAACTCAATCTTCGTCTTCGATGACGTGGCGTGTGATAAGCAAGATGCTGTGAGAGAGTACTTCTCAATGGGCAGACACTCGAGCGTCGACTGCTTCTATCTCTGTCAGACGTACGCGAGAATACCTAAACATCTGATACGTGACAATGCAAACCTACTGATCCTGTTCAAACAGGATGGTACCAATTTGAAACACGTGTACAACGATCACGTGAATACCGACATGTCGTACGATGAATTTTGTGCGTTGTGCCACGATTGTTGGCAACGCAAGTACGGATTCGTAGTGATAGACAAGGACAGCGCGCTTTCGAACGGTCGATACAGAAAAGGATTTAACGTGTTCGCGATACCGCAAAAGCGATCAGTCGTCGCCGATACCTCGTCGGGTTAAAACGTGTAATTAATACCGCTGCTTTTTTTTTCCGCGATGGCCACGATCGACGGGAGTGAGAATATTCACAAGCGCGAGAAGATCGCGAAGGAGATTGCGAAAACGAGTGATTCGATTCGTAAGAAACTTCGCGCTTTGAAGACCGGTAAGATCGTGAAGGACATTGAGTTGAACGCACACTTTAAACCTCTCATCGGACCGCTGCAAAAGATCGCAGACAACTCGATCGCGGTGAAGAAAGAGGAGCCGGAAAGCGTCGCTGACGTGGGGATTGAAACGTTACCCTTTCGGCAGCGTGAGAAGAAGGAGGAGGTGGAGGAGGAGGAGGAGGAGGAAAATTGGGAGGATGCGACGTCGAAAAAAAGGAAGCGATCAGACTCCTGGTTGGATCTCTCATCGACACCGCATAAATCTAATCGATCGAAAGTACTACCGATAACCTCCACACCACTCGCGACGGTGGGAACCGTGCAACGTACGAGTCCCGAAGTACTCGAAAACGTGGATGTTTTCGAAACCACGGACGACTCGATCGCGACGACCGTTCAGAAGCAGTTGCAAACGTCGGAGGGTCGAGAAATGTTCATAGAAACGTTGCAAGAACACTTGGGTCCACTGAGCCGATTGTACATCGCGGATGTTTTGGGCGCCTGTCCAACGATGGACTTCGTGTACGGCGTTTATCTCGGCAAGAATGAAATGATGCTCGGTAATAAACGTTTTGACGTGGACAGCGCGGATAACATTTATATCGGCGGCGTACGATACGCCGGCACACCCGGTATATATGAGTTGATCTTCAAGAAAATACCCGATAACGAGATCTTCACGGAGGACGATATGCAAAAGTACAGGAGCATCCTGTTGGCAACGAGCGCTCATAAAATCAAGCACGATCCTCGCGAGCGAGTAATAAGCAACAAGGGATACAAGTATCTAGCTGTAATCGCATCGTTGTTCCCTCCCGCTGCCCCATCCAGGAAGAAGAAAAAATCTGGAAAGGGATTATGCATGCCTCGCGCGATGACGCTAACCGACAATAAGATCGACTACGTGCACTGGGACGACCCCAACGAGCTGGTGGATCGTCTCCGATTGCTCGACGCTTCGCGCCAAGCGGGTCACAATGGTCACGACAACGAGATCCTGTCGATCATCGAGGAACTTCGCGAGGCTGGGCTTATTATAAATTAAACCATGCGTCGGCGAACCATTCAATCAGCATTGAAATGCCGATCAACAAGTTTGGCACATTGCTCGGACGAGGCGAGACGCAATCGAACTATCAATGCAATGGATTAGTCAGAAATTACGTGCGGGATAACGCTCTTTGTATGGTTGCTGCCAACTTTGACGCAAAGTCGCGTAAGATTCGACGCGTGGCGCATCCGGAAGCTGATGATGACGCGGTTAACAAACTATACGTGGATCAGTGCTTTAAAATGTTGAGCAATCGACAGAAAAAGTCAGACGAGAAGTTGGCTGCGTTCGAGAAGGATCTGCAAGCGTTACGGATTGCGATACACGAGCTTCGACATTTGACCGCCGAGTCAGAAAAGAACAATGGATAGCAACAAATGGAACGGCTATAAACGATTAACGGATGACGATGAACGGCAACGACGAACGGTTCAGGAACGGCTCATGAATAGCTATCAAGCGGCTAGTGAACGAGTCAGAAACAGCTATGATCAGCTGGCGAATGGCTATGAACGGCTAGCGAAAGGCTATAAACGGCTTGTGGACAAAGAACGACCAGCAGACAAAGAACGACTACTGAAGGACGATGAACGGAAATAAACGGCTATTGAATGGTTAAAAAAAGTTTGAAATATAAATCATAATATAATTTCTTTGTGCATATTATTACGCGCCACTAAAAACATGACATCCGATGGACGTAAAAATATCGAGAAGCAACGACTCGTTGAAGAACTGCATGCTCCAGCGAGAAGAAATTTTCCACGAAGACACGTCATAGTTCGGGGATACGACGACCTGTGGCAGGCTGACATTGTCGAGATGCGTCCGTACTCACGTTTCAACAAAGGTTACCATTATATACTCACCGTCATAGATGTGCTGAGCAAGTATGCGTGGGCTGTACCGCTCAAGAGTAAAGGTGGAAGCGAGACGGCTGAAGTTATGGCCAAGATAATTCGAGAGAGTGGGAGATGTCCGAAAAACTTACAAACCGATATGGGGAAGGAATTTTACAACACCGACGTGCAACGTCTCCTGAGGAAACACAACATCAATCATTATTCCACATATTCGGTGTTGAAGGCGTCGGTCGTCGAGCGATTTAATCGCACGTTAAAGAATAACATGTGGAAGATGTTTACGTTCAACGGAACTTACAAGTGGATCGACGAGCTACCGCGTCTCGTCGCGGGGTACAACGCGCGTAAGCATCGAACGATCGGCATGCGGCCCGTCGACGTTACTCCTGCAATCGCTAAAAGACTCTTAACTACGGTGTACAGCGCGATCAAGATCGCAGGTTTGACAAAGTTCAAAGTAGGCGATCGGGTACGCGTTAGCAAGCATAAGACAGTCTTCGAGAAGGGTTACACGCCAAATTGGAGCACCGAGGTGTTTAAGATCGTTAAAGTGCAACACACTAATCCCGCTACCTATCTGCTGGAGGACTATCGCGGAAAATCTATCGCTGGAGCGTTCTACGAGCACGAGTTACATCGTGCGGCTTATCCGGACACATATCTCGTGGAGAAAGTACTGCGCAGGAGGGGTGATGAGGTCTACGTGAAGTGGTTGGGATTCGATGGATCGCACAACTCATGGATACACAAGGACAATGTTATTTAAATCATGCAGATCATATTTTTAAAACATATGAAAAATAAACTATGTAAAAAATATTAAATACATTTCCATCTTAGATATTTATGTACAATATCTTTATTAATATCCCTTCCAACAATATAATATACCTTACCTTATATTACATTATGTTACTTTACCATACATATGTACATACATATATACATACCTACATACATACATACCTATATACACATACATACATACATACATACATACATACATTACATTACATTACTTTACATTACATTACATTACATTACATTATGTTACGTTACGTTACGTTACGTTACGTTATACTATTACATTACGTTATACTATTATACATTACGTTATACTATTACATTTTATACATACAATACACTACGTTTTCGGAGGGGGTATTTGATAATGCCCCCACGGTAACGTATCGGTCGAATCGGGTATAATGTATCGCTTATCGTCGTACGGACTCAGAGCGATTTTCATCTCACGGATGGTGCACACTTCATGCAATTTCGATCTTATACAGAACTGCTGTCGCGTCATTTCAATCTCGTCCTTCAGACACCGCGTGTAATCGTTGAACGTTATTGTACGCGCTACAACGTTACTCTTGACGCCTTTTGCTTTTTTAGTGTCTTTTTTACCATCCACCTTCAACGCGTACATCTTCGCTCTGAGTCCAACGAATTCGGTCATTATCGCGCCATTGTTTTCGTCTTTCATTAAGCCCGGCACCTTCTTGTTCGCAAGCTGTATACCGTACGCGTTATCTATCGGATAATCGCTTGTGTCGAATCTGTCGATGTCACGTTTCATCGTCTCGTACACGTTGTCGCACTCGATGTGGTATATAAGGCTGTCCGTATCGGTGTACATAACTTTACACTTGTCGCGATACAGTGGTAACATGTACTCGTGATGAAATTTATACAAACATGTCTTGGATATATCGAGGATGCACATACCCACGTAGATTGGTTTGTTGAATTTCACCTCGAGTTTTCGCATTTCTATTGCTACTAGATTTTCCGAAAACACGCTCCTGCTGTGGAAATTCGGTCGCGCGATCATTGCCTCCGCGCCGTATCGTCCGTCCCACTTCGTCAGTAATTTTACATCGACGTGATTGCGTACATTTTCCATCGTTTTCCCGAAAACCGCGTTATTCATTAATTTATATAAATTTTTCTCGAACTCATTTTTGGCTAGTGTTCTAAATTTTGTATTGAGTTCGATGTAAGCGCGGAGCCACGCAGATTGAGCGAATTGCAATACGCGATGTATCTTTGTGACGCGAAGGCCGTGGTGCGTGCACTGCTGCAGGTTGCAATAATAAATGACATAACGCTTCTTATTGTATAAAGTTGCGAGAAGTTTGTTCTCTCGCTTGCCGGGTGGTTTATCGTTCGTCGGACAGAACGGTAGATCAGCGTGCTCGTCGTGTTTATTCTGCGGATACTCTAGATCGACCTCCAGAATATAACCCGTGGGCGAATCTGAAGCGATCGCGCTAAAGTCGAAATTCGAAACGTCTTCGACCCATCGAAAATCTGCGTAGGGCAGTGGTTGACACATCGCCCAGCCGTACAAGTTGTTTACATCGAAATACATCAGATACGACGACGGTTTCGACGGATCGTGAGATTGCATGTACTTGTTATTGGCTTGCGCGTATCTACCGGAACATTGACTGAGGCCGCCGCGAATACCGCGTTCGATAAACATTACCATATCAATGTCTGTAAACAGTTCGAAATTTATGCGCGTATATTTTAACATAGCGTCCCACGTGAAACCCGGTAGAGTGTAATAATGCGCTAGATCGAGTCCGTAACTCGCGACGCAGCTATCGCGAAAATTTTCAAACACGTCAGCCAACAGCAAGACATCGGTTTTCAGGTATAGATCACTGTATTCGCCCAGGTTTCGAATGGAGAATCGCTGCCATACGTTCGCGGCGTGCGCGTAATCGCTCTCGGATACGGTATCACCGGTCAAGGAACTGTAAAATGAATCGCGCGGTGGTAAACACGTATCCTCCAGCTTTTCGACGCAGTCGATGTACTCATACGGAAAGACACCTTTTCGTGTCAATAATTCGAAATCGTCGTTGGATAACGCGGAAAATTTGGAACGTATAATTTTCAACTTATCCTTATCGAGGAAGGATGCCAATTTATCGAGGCTGCTAGTCAGAAATTTGTATGAGTCGATGAATCTTAATTTTACATCGCTTCGCGAATCTTTTTTTTCTGCTGTATCTTTTACGTGTTTGGTAAATGAGATGTACTTTTCTTTTGTTATCGGCAGTACATTGATCGCGCCTTCGAACGCGGCAGCTATCTCCATGATAATAAAATGCGCGTCATAGCCCGATAGATTGTGGAATATTACTGGGATGAAGTGTGAATCTTTATAATTCAGATTGCATGTCGAATGTGCGGGACCTCGGTACCTACCAGTTAAATGACAGTGATCGCGTACCCGCTTGTCATCTGGCGCGAACGGTTTCTCGCACACGTGACATTGCGCCGCGCTGTTAAATTTTTTCCACTCGTCTCGCGTGAAATCCGCCATGGGTACATTAGCGGACAAGATAGTTTTTTTTTTTTTTTTTTTTTTTTCTTCAGATAAAGGAAAGACCGTGGGGGTAGCCCATGTGGTCATAATAGCGAAACCGAAACTAGTTGTATCACATAACAAAAAAGGGACTATGACTAGGTTAACATGAACGCCTCAATAAAAGCGTCCCAAGCAAAAGTTAAACTGCGTAGTATAAACTCGTAAACTCGTAAGACTTTAAACTCGAAACTGTGTAAGTGTATGAGTGTATGTATAATTGTTCGTGTATGTCCGCGGTGTCCTGAACTCGGTAATGCCGTAGGTGCGTTAGGCCCAAGGAACTGCGCGGATCACTTCCCCCTGCGGCCACAAGATAGTTTTTACGTCGTGTGCTAAACGTCTTAGTTCCTCGGCAAACCACGTGATGCAATCTTTATCGCGACGAAATTGATACGCGGATAACGAGTCGTCGTACGAGCACCGTACGTAATACCCGACGCTAAATACCTCATGGTGTTGGTATATGCCGGACGTTTCTGGATCCGTGTTCGTCTTTTTCAGGACGCACTCTAAGTCGGCGTATATGATGTATGGGACTCGTTCTTTCCTACCGTAGTTATTAAATTGCAGCCGCTTGTCGTTATCACATGGTAGTCGGATGGCACAGTTGTTCATCTCCTGGCAGTCGACGGTGTGGGCTTCCAATTTTTCGCTCGAAATAAAATAATGTATCTGTGAAAAAGGAATAATTTATTATTTTTCATGAAAAAATATGAAAATATCATAGAATGGAAATATACTCACCGATCGCAGAAGTATTTCCGGCCATGGTGCTTGCTCAATTGTGTGCTAATGAGACGCGATAGATTCTTGATCCAGGCGAAATGTCCAACGTTAGCATCTCGCAGATCTTCCACGTACAACAAATTGACATGCTTTTCTCTCTTCTGGTCGGTAAGCCGTATTGGAAGGATTGTATGTTTATCATTGTTTTGTTTCTGGATGGCATATACGTTGATTGAAATGCCGTTGAGATCTTCAAATTTTTTAATTTGACGCAATGACATTGGGAATTCAATGCCTTGTAAATTTAATATTGTTTCATAAGGAGGGTATGAAGATTTTCTATATGTATGTTCCACGACTGGATACAGCGCGGCGACCACCGACCACGCGAAACATGCATTGTCCGTTGATTGCACGTTAATCACCGCTTTCTTTAATTTAATTTCTCGCGGTAAATCGATGTGACACCCCGCGTGCAATGGATTGTACTTGTTTATATTTAGCGTTAAATTAAGTATACGTGATAACGCCCACCCGCTATCGCGTTCCTGGAATTCCTCCAGCAATGCTAAAGTGGGCTCGATAACGCGCAACTCATACCACTCTTCCAAATCGGACTCGCGAAGGAGTTCACAGTTTTTCGTATTGACACTTTTGTTCGCACGTTTATCACCTGCTACAAACTCGCCGTTGAACATTGTGTTTATTTTTACACTGCCATGTTGTTGTATGACGTTCCGCACATGATTGAATACAATGTCTCTCGCATCCTCGAGAAATTTTCGTGGTTCGATGTGATCGGTATTGATTACCGCACCAGTCAATATGCGACTTTCGAAAGCCGTATCTATCTCACGCCATCTGAGTCCTGTCTCACTCGCACTGTATCCGGCACCCACATGCACGAAACGTTGACGTACCGCATCTTTTATACTTTCGATTCGCGCGATTTGAGCCACCAATAACTGTTGGTTGCCGATTGATAAACGAGGCCGTTTACTTCGGCTTTGTTCTTCCAACACTTCGATATATTGATTACATTGCTGCTCCCATACATTAAATTCTTCGATCGAATTCAATCGATCGGATTGCTCCAACAACTCTTGCTCCATATTCTCGTTTCCTTCGATCCAAAGATTGCTTCTAAAGACTGCTCGCTTGCTTGCTTGAGAATACTATGATTTTTAACACTCTTTTCCATCGTTTTATACTTTTCTTCTATCGCTTTTTCTCTTTTCTTAATCATTTCTTCCTCTTCTACTTCTACGTCACAGAGACGTGACATTTCTTAGACCCTTTGGGTCTCAATAAGCAAATAAGCTATTTGCTTATTAATAAAAAATTTTCGTCCGAATGGAAACATAAATCATGTCCTGACACATAGCTCGTCAAAGGATGAGACAATTATGGTCATAAATTATAGCAACCTGCCATCGGTGCTCAATTCTATAACATTTGTATGGCTCGTATCTGGTCTGATGTGCCTCCAAGGAAAAAAAAAACAAAGAATTTTTTCATCCCTGTTTTTCACCATCATGTTGAGAGATACCCCCACCAATCATAGTATACTACGCATCAGGTGAAGCAAATCTCAAAATCTCTGGTACTTGCACTCGTGCATTCGTGCGTAAAAGAGTCTCTATATGTTGCGATAATGTTCTTTTAATTATATAAACAATTTATTATAAATTTAAAGAATTAATAAAATTATTAAAATATTGATAAAAACTTTTATCTAAAATAGAATAATCTCATCACGGCATGTACGAACTTGTTCGTTCCTGTCTTCCACTCTCATTTCCCCACTACGGGGACTCTATAGTTTGTCACGTAAAATATGGTTTTTGTCAACATTTTTTTTTGGAATGCAAACCTAGAAAAAAAAAGGTTTTCGACGTCATCTCTTCCTGCGTTCAACTCTATAGTTTAAGTCACGTAAATTTTTTATTAAATTATTATAATTAAATTAGGTTATAAATCATTATATTAATTAAATTAAGTTACAAAAAATTTTATTAATTTATAGGTAATAAATAATTAAATTAATTAAATTAGGTTATGATTAATCATAACCTAACTCAATTAATTTAATTATTTATTACCTATAAATTAATATAATTTTTATAACCTAATTTAATTAATATAATTATTTATAACCTAATTTAATTAATGATGCAAACACCGTCATCCCCTCCACGTCATCCCCCCATTACGAACTGGCCTAGAAATCCCCCTATATACCTACTAATAGTTGCTTCTACTTCATTTTTCTCTATTAATTAATTTGAACTTTTGTTTGAAAATTCTTTTATTTGCCTAATACTTTTTGAGATATTCAAGGAAAACTTGGTAACTTTTTCAATATTTAGCTTGTGATATCTTGATGATTGTTTGCCAGAGAAAAAAATGGTATAGAGGACTTTTTGACTTGATTTTGTCTTAAGAATATGCTGTTGCAATAGCACTCCATTTTTTTAAATATTTGTAAATACTCCAAGAAGATGCATACACAAATATTAAAAAAATTGGAGTATACTATTGCAACAGTACATTTTTGAGATAAAATTAAGTTAAAAAGTCCTCCAATACAGGCCCCGGACCCAACGCCCGCGTAAGCGCAATGGCCAACCCATGCAACTGACATAAAATTAGTTAAAAATCAATCGGTAAAATCAATGTCTACTGCGGTCTTCTTCAAACCCTTCACTTTTATCTGAAACACTTTTCCAATAAAACCAATACTTTCTGAGATAATTAGTGAAAATAATTGGCACACGAAATAAAATCTATATATATATATATATATATAGATATATATATAGATATATTATATAGAGATATGTATATATAGATATAGATATATAGAGATAGATAGATATATTAGATATACATAATATAAGATATAGATATATATATATAGATATATATATATAATATAGATGTATGGATTATAGATATATATATAAGATAGAATATTTATATATATATATATATATATATATATATGATATATAGAGATATATATAGAGATATAGATATATATTATATATAGATAGATATATATATATATATTTATATTTATATTTATATTATATTTATTTATATTTATATTTATAAATATATATATATTTTTTTGCTGAAAATGCTTCGTTGAAGAATTATCGAGGTGCGTTTTTTAAAATGGGACACCCTGTGGGTGTTCCTTAAAGACCGCGCACTAACTACATAGCGTTATTCCTTATCAAAAATTGAGTCGAAAAGTCCCGAACCATTTTTTTCTATAATGCTTTACCAAGCTGTAATTATTGAGTAAAGTCAATCCAATCAGCGCCGACCTTTAGCCGGGCGCAAGTCAATGAGCCACGCGCCTGGTAGTGTGCGTGAGCGCTCCGCCGCTACGTTCAACGCTACGCGACGGTGGCGCGCGGCCCGGCCGCGGCGGTGCTGCGTCTTCGCGCGCGTCGCATGGAATATTCTGACGCATCGTAATAATAGAAATAATTTTTTCTTGCACTAAGAATTACATGTTACTTCTGTCAGAAGTATCTTCTTACAGAAAATTTCGATAACAAATAGAACTCTCGCCAAGACGTAAACCTTCAACACATGAAGATTTAAACAAATACAAAAAAATAAACTGTGTATTTTACAAAAATTATTTTCTAAACAATCCGTTTCGTTAGATATCTCTGCGTTAATTGAAATTAAATTTTGAAACATAGCACTTATTCAATCTTTCTACGAGATTCACCTAGTTACTCAGAAGTAATAAATTTTTTAAGAGAAATAACAATTAGATATTTAAATATTCTTATGCTTAAAAGAAAATACGTAAAGCGTATTAAAAAATAGAGAAAGATTTCTTCCTTTATGAGGAAAACGATTTATCTTAAGTCAAGAATAACGCTTTTCAGATGTACAATTTGAAACTTAAGGTAAATGAGAGCAAAACGCCAATTTTATAGCGAATAATAAGTCGCTCATTTGCTGCAACAATGACAAAACTCAAAAATCGCTCTTTTTGAGTTATTCGTACAGGGAAAAAGGTTGTTACATATACTATTCACATTTAAATCGGTTTCACGAACTCACCCGAGAGAACAGTTGTGTCGCTATTGTGCCATATCATTTAGTGAATTATGTAGGTTGCAATACTGTCTTATCTCAGTCAATCTCAGTTGTCATTTTGTCGTGTAGTGAGAACATCGTAAAAGTTGCAAAAAGAGTAACTTGCCAATACGGTATTTTAAAATTCTCATAGAAAGTTATAACAACTCAAAACTTTAAAACGTCCCGGGAAAAAATGGAAGAGATCTGAACAGACTTGAGCAGATCTCATCAGATCCGATCCACTCAGATCTGGTTTGATCAAAATATTGGCCCTATCTGATCAGATTCAATCAGACATGAGTAGATCTGATCCGATCCTAGCGGACAGAGTCAGATATGTAACGAGAATAATCTATTATATCTGCTCAGATCCAATCAGACATGAGTAGATCTGATCCGATCCGGTGTCCATCCACTGCAGAAAATTGTTGTTTTCAAATGTTATTTTTTAAATGTGCCACTTTATTATAAAAGTGGACTCCATGATACAAAAGTTGTGCCGTTCCACGATTTACATAACTTGCCGCGACTTAGCACGACACTGCCGTGTCTGATACCGTTCTTATACCACTGTTCATCAAATTTTAAATACGAGAATCAGATCCCGTCGGATGCCATCTATCGGATACTTTGAGATGCAACATTATGATCTGATCATATATAATCTTATATGACTACCCAGGTAGCAAGCACATGTCATTTTGACGTCAAATACTAGTCATGTTTGTACAAATGACGTCAAATGACCAAAAAGCGACTATGTCTTTAAAAATGACATTATACTGACGTTATTCCATAACGTCATTATGACGTCTATTTTTAGTCATTTTTGGTCTATGACATCGGCGACTAATAATGGACGTTTATAAGACGTCATTCTTAGACCATCTAAAGACGTCATTTTAAAGACGTCTTAAAGTCGTCCAAATAAGGTCTTTTTGTAATATAACTATTTTTACTTCTTAATATTGTATAATAAAGTAATAATAAAATAAAACCACAAAATTAACTATAATATGTTGTTTCGCAACTTTATGATTGAAGTGGCGAATTTATGGTATAAGTGGATGTAGTTGCGTGTGATTATAGTTTTATAATAACTATTTCATGTAGTGTTATAACTATCAAGAAGATTATCATTACAAGATTTTAGAACACGTTAAAGATGTACCTGTTATAGACAAGTACAGTTAATAAGGAAACATCAGAGTGAGAAGATCGTCACTGTCCACTGGATCATCGAAGTCAAGCAACACGGGCACGGTACTGTACTAGGATGGGTGACCGCCTTGAGAGCATGTAACGAAACCAGTTAAAGAGGCTTTTTTTTTTTTTTTTTTTTTTTTAGATAAAGAAAAAGAACATTTTTAAATAAACGTTTATTAAGTAGACATTTTAACATTATAATTTCATAAAAAACATTTCTAGAAACCGTTATGTCGTACAATGGACCTATTTTTGCCGTCAATAAGACGTCAGAAAATGACGTCAATTGTCCGTGACATTAGACCGTCATTTTAACGTCATTATGCCGTCAGTTAGTGACGTCAGGAATGGTCAGTAACTGACCAAAATTTGACGTCAAAATGACTTGTGTTTGCTACCTGGGTATATAAGTTTATATGTGATTATATTATTTTATCAGTTTAAATTATAAGGTATGTTTGCAAAATAATTTAAAAGACTTATGTTTTATATATACATATATACATTAATCTTTTATATTTATCTATTATTAATTAATTTTGTATGGTACTTTTTTAATGGAATATTTATAATAAATTCTAAATATGGTGTCGAAATTAACAATTATTATCAAATTGGCAGAGACTATATTTATTATATATGTTAATGTTTCAAAATTGAGAAAACTATTTTTAATATAAAAATCAATTGATTTTTTGACCAAAAATCATTTAAGCTTTCCCTTTACAGAGTTAATATTATATTTTATAATGTCCAACATTGGGTGTAAAAATTAATAATGGACGATTTGAGAACGAATTTTTATAAGTTCTATACTGACGAGATCTGCTCAGATCCGGCAAGATCGGAAGAGATCTGATTGGATCAGCAACACAACTTTGTAAACCAAGATTGGTCTTATCTGGTGAGATAAAGATCTATCTGACTAGGTCTACTCAGATCCGGCAAGATCGGAAGAGATCTGATTGGATCAGCAACACAACTTTGTAAGCCAAGATTGGTCTTATCTGGTGAGATCAAGATATGTCTGACTAGGTCTGCTCAGATCCGGCAAGATCGGAAGAGATCTGATTGGATCAGCAACACAACTTTGTAAGCCAAGATTGGTCTTATCTGGTGAGATCAAGATATGTCTGGCTAAGTCTGCTCAGATCCGACAAGATCTGAGGCGTAATGTCTGCTCGTACTTCAGGAGATCTGAAGCAATCAGATAATGTCCGATTAGATCGGAAGAGATCCGATTGGATCTGCGATTCAATATCGAACGGCAGCAATGATCAGATCTGGTGAGATCGGATTACAGTTCAGCATATCTGGCTGCATGTGATCAG
>JASTWL010001637.1:0-29170 GCA_035220575.1 Temnothorax rugatulus | reverse complement strand
GCTCCACCGCTGTATTTAAGGATAACTCCACTAACCGATCTTCGAGTAGCCGGATCACTTGCATAGTCTGCATCACTATAGGATTCCAGTTCTTCTGCAGAATTACTGTATCGAATGCCCATAGTTATCGTACCTTTAACATACTTTAGGATACGTTTAACCATAATCCAGTGTTGCTGCTTAGGTTTTTCAAGGAATTGAGACACATAGCTCACTGCGAAGGCAATATCCGGTCTGGTAGCTACTGCCAAATACATCAGGCAGCCAACAGCTTCTCGATATGGGGCATCCGTCAAATCAGCATCAGCAACTTCTTCTATTGGTTGATTCTTCTCAAATGGAGTAGAGACTGGATTCGCGTTTTCCATGTTGAATCTTCTGAGTACATCTTTGGCGTACGTCTCTTGAGTGATGAAGATTGATCCATCCTCTTCTTGATTGATCAGTATGTTCAGAAAACATCCAACCGGTTCAACAGTTGTTTTAAATTCCGCTTCTAATCTGTTCAAAAACTCCTCAATAAGATCTTTTCTTGTTGCAGCTACCAAGCCATGTTGGGATAATGCATCTTTCCTGTACCATGAATTATTTTTGTTTCTCCCGTTTTCTATTTTAGTAATGAGTTTAAGTTGCGCGCGGTAAATTGTAACTAGCGTTCCGATGCTTCACTGCCACGTGTGGCGCATATGTACACAACAAGTCACTAGCCGACACCAGGCGGCGTGCCCTTTTCTCTGCTACCAAGCGGCGCTCTCCTCGATCGTCAGATACACATTGTACGCGACGCAGAGCACACAACCTATTGTCAAGCGTGATATAATAAACTGTTCGTTTTAATAGAAGACGTTCCACACTGCATCTCCCGATCACCTGCGGATCCTCAACAGGTTATGGGCCCAGGATCTCGCCACTGAACGGTCTATAAAAAAAAAAAAAAAGCGAACTGAGGAAAATCAGCCTTGTTTTTGTGAAGAGCTGAAGCGAAGTCCGCCATCTTCCTGAGCATCGTCCTTGCAAACAAGACGAGGAAGATTAGTGTTCGTTGCTCTCTGACGTGTTCTCGCGCTCTGAATTAAGTGCTCTGTCCGAAATGTCCGAAAACATCGACCTACGAAACGTCACGAAATTCGATGGATCGAATTTCCAGTTATGGAAATTCCAGCTTCGGACCATTCTCGTCGCAAGTGGCCTTCTAGAAATCACAGAAGGTACGATAGCAAAACCCGAGCCAACAGACAACACGTTCACGGCATGGTGCACGAAAAATGCGAAGGCCATGTGTATCCTATCGTCGTCTATGGAGTATTCACAACTCGAATACCTCATTACTTGTGAAACAGCTGCCGAAATGTGGTCGAAACTGAGCACTATACATGAACAGAAAAGTGCTTCCAACAAGCTCACGCTCATGACCAAATTTCACGAGTACAAAATGGCGGCCACCGACTCTGTTGCGCAGCACGTTGCCAAGATCGAAAATATGGCACGACAACTGAAGGACGTCGGAGAGGAGCTGTCTGAGGTTACGATCATCGCCAAGATCCTGGGGACCCTTCCATCAAAATTCAACGCACTGGTGACTGCCTGGGACAGCGTTCAGGAACGGGATCAGAGGAAAGATATCCTTATCGAACGACTAATAAAAGAAGAGAATCGATTCACTGCAATGGATGAAACTACTAATGCGTTAGCGACAATTAAGGTACAGGATGGAAACACAACCTCCCGAGAAAATGCGTCGCGAAAACATCGAGGTAACGAAAAGGCGTCAGGTAAAAGTAAGAAATTCAAAGATTTTACTTGCCATTATTGTAGTAAGAAAGGTCATATAGCTCGAAATTGTTTCAAGAAACGCGATGAATCGAAAAATAATAAAGATGATGAGAAAGCGAAACGAAAAACGGATGGCGATAATTCCGCGAATTTAGAAGCGTTTTTAACCTTAGAATCTAATTGCTCAGCTCGAATTTTAAATTCTGATGTGAAAGATGTGTGGCTTTTAGATAGCGGTGCCTCAAAGCACATGAGTTTTCGTCGGGAATGGTTTATTGATTTAAATGAATCGTATAGGGAAACCGTTAGCTTAGGAGACGACTCAACTTGCGAAGTAAGAGGTCGCGGAACCATTTTGATCAAAAGATTAGTCAATAATGAATGGCTTAATGGTAAATTAGAAGACGTTCTTTACATTCCGTCATTGCGTAAGAATCTTTTCTCAACAGGAGTATGTACAGCGAAAGGTTGCGTTTTAAAATTAGAAGCCAACGACGTAAGAGTTTATCGAAATAATATACTGATGGCTTATGGTATGAAACAGGAAAACAATTTATTTAGAATGATGTTTAAGGTAATAACAGGTACAGAGGTAAACTCAGCCTCACTGAATAGTCTTGAGACATGGCATCGACGCTTGGGCCATATCAATTGTCGAGCATTGCGTGAAATGGTAAATAAAGGATTCGTGAATGGAGTCTCGCTATCACACCTCGACAATTTTTTCTGCGAGAGCTGTCAATTCGGGAAACAGCATCGATTGCCCTTCAAACCAAAAGAACGCACAAGAAAAACCGAGGTAGGTGAGTTTATACATGCCGATCTCTGCGGCCCAATGTCAGAAGCATCTATAGGCGGATCTAAATACTTTTTTCTCTTGAAAGACGACTGTTCAAGCTTCCGTCAAGTATATTTTCTACGTCATAAGGATGATACGTTTGAGAAATTCAAAGAATTTGAACAATTGGTCTTTAACAGATTTGGTTGCAGAATAAAGACAGTGAGATCCGACAATGGGACTGAGTTTCGAAACAAGAAGATGTCTGATTACATGGCTTCACGAGGTATTACATTGGAAACATCCGCCCCATACATACATGAACAAAACGGACGCGCGGAAAGAGAGATGCGCACGATTGTCGAAAGCGCTCGAACCATGTTGACTGCAAAGAACCTGCCGACACAACTCTGGGCTGAAGCGGTAAATACCGCTGTATATATTTTGAATCGCTGTCTATCATCTCAAACAAACAAAACTACTCCCTTCGAATTGTGGTACAAGAAGAAACCCGAGCTATCTCACATAAGGATATTCGGAAGCGATGCCTACGTTCATATTCCGAAAGAACATCGCAAGAAATGGGATCCGAAATCGAAAAGGTTAATTTTAGTCGGATATCAAGGTGAATCGACTAATTATCGGCTCTTTAACCCTACTACTAAACAAATAATTGCAGCCAGAGACGTCGTTGTAAATGAAGCGCCTATCCAAGATGTCAAATGCGAGGAGAACAAGATTTCTCTACCTGTAAACGATTATATAGAGAGTAATACAGATTCTGTTGAACAGCAGGCTGACCTTCACGAGGAACGACACCGAGTCGGATCGGATACTCCGATTGATGAGAACAGAGATGCCGATAACACAAATAGAAACGACAGATACAGCCTAAGAAGAAGAGATTCGATCAAACCACCATTGAGATACGAAGCGTGTTTTACTTTATTTAATGAACCGAAGTCCTTCCAAGAAGCAACTTCTGGAGAGAATTCTGAGAATTGGAAATTAGCTATCCAAGAAGAACTTGATGCCCATACGAAGAACGGAACATGGACCATAGTTCCAATGCCACCCGACTGTAAGCCTATAGGATGCAAATGGGTATTTAAAATGAAAAAATGTCCCACAAATAACAATATTCGATTTAAGGCTCGCTTATGTGCAAAGGGCTTCTCACAAAAAGCCGGAACCGATTTTGGAGAGATATTTTCACCCGTCGTTCGATACGACTCAATAAGAGTTCTGCTAGCGATAGCTGCACGTGAAGATTTAGAGATTGGGCAGTTCGATATAAAAACCGCGTTTTTATACGGAGAGTTAGAAGAGGACATTTATATGCAAATACCAGATGGAGTTGAAACTGAAAGTAGCGGAATGGCCTGCAAATTAAATCGATCTTTATACGGTCTGAAGCAAGCAGCCAGATGTTGGCACAAAAGATTTAAGAAAGCTTTGAAAGAGTTCAATTTCAAAGCAAGTGAAGCGGATCAATGCGTGTTCTATGGTCACTTTGACGGAGAAATAGTTTACATCGGATTATTCGTCGACGATGGTCTCATCCTAGCATCATCACGAAGATTATTAAATAAGGTGCTCGACGCCTTACGCGAAAGCTTCGAAATAACCGAAGGCAATGCTGAAGTTTTTGTCGGAATGGAAATCCAGCGTAATCGTACGAACAAGACCATCTTTATCCATCAACGTAATTACGCAGATCGCATATTGACATATTTCGGTATGGATCAAGCGAAGCCTGTTTCTATTCCAGCCGATCCTCACACAATGTTGCATACAAGAGATAATAACGAAAATACTTTAAGCGATTCAATTCCGTATCGAGAAGCCGTCGGCTCATTGTTGTTCTTGGCCACAGTATCAAGACCTGATATCTCTTACGCCGTCGGTTTCGTAAGTCGTTTCTTAAGTAAATATGATTTATCTCATTGGCACGCGATCCAAAGAATCTTGAAATATTTAGCGAAAACCAAAGATTACGGGATTTTGTATCAGGGAAATAGCGCAGATTGTTACGATCTAGTAGGGTATTCAGACTCAGATTTTGCCTCTGATTTGGACACTAGACGCTCAACAAGCGGTTATATATTTAAATTGGCAAATGAAGCCGTAACTTGGAGATCCAAACGTCAGGACACTGTAAGTCTGAGTACAACGGAGGCGGAATATATCGCAGCTAGCTTAGCAAGTAGAGAAGTAATATGGTTAAGGAAACTTTTGTCAGATATTGGACATCAATGTCCCGACTCAACAAAGCTACATATTGATAACGAAAGTGCAATAAAACTAATAAAAAATCAGGAATTTTATGCACGAACAAAGCACATCGATGTCCAGTATCATTTTATTCGCGAAGTATTTGAAAATAAGTTGATAGACGTTATGTACATTCCTAGCGAAGATCAACTGGCCGACGTATTCACAAAGGCTCTACCGCGCATACACTTCGAAAAATTAAGATGTGCTATTGGAGTTACCAATCCCACACCCGCATAAGATATTAGAAAACACTCAAAAAGGGGGAGTGTTGGGATAATGCATCTTTCCTGTACCATGAATTATTTTTGTTTCTCCCGTTTTCTATTTTAGTAATGAGTTTAAGTTGCGCGCGGTAAATTGTAACTAGCGTTCCGATGCTTCACTGCCACGTGTGGCGCATATGTACACAACAAGTCACTAGCCGACACCAGGCGGCGTGCCCTTTTCTCTGCTACCAAGCGGCGCTCTCCTCGATCGTCAGATACACATTGTACGCGACGCAGAGCACACAACCTATTGTCAAGCGTGATATAATAAACTGTTCGTTTTAACAGAAGACGTTCCACACTGCATCTCCCGATCACCTGCGGATCCTCAACACTAAGACATCATCAACGTATAGAGTGACTATCAGTATATCTTCACCAACAATTTTATAGAATAAGCACGGATCCGCTGTGCTCTCAAGAAATCCGAGATCAAGTAGAAATTTCTTGAATCGTTCGTTCCAGCATCTTGGTGATTGCTTGAGTCCGTATAAACTTCTCTGAAGCTTACACACACGATTAGTGCCATCATTATATCCTTGAGGCTGCTCCATATAAATGTCCTCCTTGATTGTACCGTTCAAGAAGGCAGTTTTTATATCAAATTGTGCTAGCTTTAAGTGTTTACTTGCAGCAATGCTTAGCACCGTTCGTACCGTATCAAGGCGAGCAACAGGACTAAATGTTTCTTCGTAGTCAATTCCTTCGCGTTGACTAAAACCCCGAACAACAAGCCGGGCTTTGTAACGGTTAATTTCACCTTTAGAGTTGCGTTTAATGCGATATACCCAACGATTAGATATGGGTTTACAACCTACTGGTAAATCGACTAATGTCCATGTCGCGTTCTCCTTCAACGAGGCAATTTCTTCTGCCATCGCTTCTTTCCAGTGTATTCGTTCCGCTGACTTAATTGCTTCCGAGTAGTTCCTAGGCTTGTCAACCTCAGTCAACATTAATTCCACCAAACGACGTGGAGGTTGAATTTTGCTCCTGTCTCGCAGATTTTGTTTTGTCGATTCTTTTGACGTAGAACTACACACTGGACTGTCAAGGTTATTATCGGAAGATGAATCAGCCTGGGAGTCAGGCTCTTGTGCAGTCTCATTCGGTCCGTCTCTTGTTGTAGTAGGCACCAACGCTATTGTTTTTCCAGCTGTCTCAGGCTCAAACACAACGTCTCTGCTTCGAATGACTTGATTCTTCGACTGTAGCCAGATGCGAAAACCACCAATATTGTCCGAATATCCGACGAAAATACCAGGTTCAGATTTTGAGTCCCATTTCTTCCGCAATTCTTTTGGTACATGCACAAAACAGGTGGTACCAAAAACGTGAAAATTCTTCAAGTGCGCTGTCTTCCCCGTAAACAGTTCATACGGTGTTTTCTCGTCAATACTGCTTGGTCCTGTTCGATTAAGTGTGTAGACAGCAGTGTTAACTGCTTCAGCCCATAAATGTTTTGGTAAGTTCCTCGATAACAGCATTGTTCTGGCAAGTTCAACGGTTACATGTCTAAATATCCCGGACATAATATCCCGCGACAAAATATCCCGGTCTTATTATCCCCGCGACAAAACATCCCGCGACAATATATCCCATGACAAAATATCCCCCGGCAAAATATCCCCGTGCAAAAAAAACCCGTGTCAAAATATCCCATGACAAAATATCCCAAGGATGCAGAAATATATTCATATTTAAACACAAAAGCTTATAATTTATCAATGAAATACAAATATAAATACACATTAATCATAGGAATACAAATATAAATCATAGGAATACACATGATGACAGGCATTCCAGATTTTTCGCAGTAGAAAATATTAGCGTTCGTTTTTTCCCGCCGCTGTCGTACATCAAAAAACTTTCCCCTTTATTTGTAACTTTGAAATGTTCTGGTATTTCAAGATCCTCTACATTGCTTGGGGTCGTTAATTGAGGATTTGCGCGTGTCCTCGTCCGTTGTACCGTTCGATGTAAGGACGAAACACTTGGTAATTCAGCAGCAGCCGCATCGGTTATATTTGAAATTCCGGCGGACACAATCGCACCTGTGCTCTCTGAGGACTTTCCGGCTCGTTTCTTCATTTTTGCTATGGCCAGTCGACCCAACAAATCCAACGTTTGGGCCATGATTGTGATCAGTCATTTTCAGAACTGTTCCTGAAAATAACACCATTACACACGGAACACTAACGAGAAGCACAACCACTTACCATTCCGTTTCATTGAAGATGTGTAAACTCGACTGCGACAACTCTCCTTGTACTTAAGGGGGTTGTCGTGCTGAAATATCAGCAAAAAGTATAGACGCGCGCTTACGGTTCTCCGCGTATTCCCCTTCTCCACTTTAAAGACTGGATTTTCTAAAGCAACTGTACACGCACACATAGACGTGGCCTGTCCATGTACTCTCTCCGCGCACGCGTGTAAAAAATTTCAGATTTGGCAACGCTGCGTAAATTATCGTGTAGAAAAAATGTCTGGAAAACCGCGTTCAAAACGTGGAAGGTTCGTTTCAAAGAAAAAGGCTGAACGAGTGAAAAAAGCTGTAGAAAATAGCGTAGCAGCCAGAAAAAGCAAAACCAATAAAAGTACCAGGCAAGAAAGCGATGATGAGGGGAATCATATTGTTAACCTCAAAAGTATGGGGCAAGCACTACACTGCTGTGCTTGCAAAGAAGTTTTGAGTTTAGATAATATAAATAATGAAGTGCGCAAAGGACTTTTCTCAATACTTCATATTAAGTGCCATAAATGTGGAATTCAAAATGAGGTTAACACTGGCAAGAAAGTTGACTTAGATGGCCACTGTTACACAAATGTGAATCTTCAAGCTGTCCTTGGTAAGATATGAGTTTTTGCTTGCAATTAATTATAACAAATTTTTCTGTTTTATTTAATAATATTTTATGTTATCACTAATAATAAAAAAATTTTGTTTGTAGGTGCGATGCACTCTGGTCTTGGATGTACTGGTTTGAACAAAATTCTTGCATGCCTCAATATTCCAGTCATAACAATGGATATGTTCAAAAGATATGAAAGAAAAGTCGGATTAGCCATCGAAAAAGCAGCTGTAGAAAGTTGCCAAAAAGCAGCGTTAGAAGAAAGGCACCTTGTGATAAAGAACACTCAAGAGCTTTGTGATAATTTGTAAGAATTATCATTTTTTTTTGTATGAAAATATTTGTAAATTTTATATGCACATTTTTGAATATTCTTTTGGTTAATTGAATTATATATTTATACTGAATTATAGCTGCGATTTAACTTTTCAATTGTATATTGAATTGTATATTATTGCTTAATTTATAATACATCAATAATGGATTGATATTTAGCTGGGATGAACCTTTATATTTTATATTTAATTGAATTTATGTATTTTACTTGTCATTAAAAAATAAAAACAAACATTACTTAGATTTAAAAAAATAAACATGATTTTGTTCCTTAATATATAGCCATAATTCAAATACGGTTTTTATTTTATTTATAGACCAGCCGACATTGTTCGCGATCTTTATCCTCACCTAACTATTCTTCAATCCTCTAATCAAAGAAGTCCTGAATTTGACCAAGCATGCAGTAGTATTGTAAACATCATAGTTTCGTACGACATGGGCTGGAGTAAAAGAGGCAACGGTCGCAGTTATGACAGTCTGAATGGTTATGCAGCAATAATTGGATTTTTAAGTCATAAAGTTTTAGATTATACAACACGAAATCGCAAGTGTTACAAATGTGATATAGGACATTCGAAAGATGACCACGATTGTCGAGAGAATTTTGAAGGCAGTGCAAAAGCGATGGAAGCGGACGCCGGAGCGCAATTGATCAATCGAAGTAAAATTCTTCAAGAAAATAATTTAAATGTTGGAGTTTTGATTGGTGACGAAGATAGTAGTACGATTGCCGCAATACGAAAAGAAAGTGGCAAAGTCATTCATAAATTGGCCGATAAAAATCATTTAGTTAAAAATTTTGTAAGTGAATTGTACACACTATCGAATTCCTTCAAAGAATTAAAAAAAAGTGGTGTTATAAATCATTTAAAAAAATGTTTCACGTACGCGATTGCTCAACAAAAAGGACGAACTGCAGACCTTGCTTCTGCAATAAGAAACATCCCGGATCATGTATATAATAGTCACGAGAATTGTGGCGAGTGGTGTAAGCGATGTGACGATAACACACAGCAAACTATTGTATTGAAAGATGAAAGTTTATATTTAAGTCTTCGAGAATTATTCGAAAAATATGCAAATAATGCTGCAAAATTTAGCGTTGTCGCATCCAGTCAGGCAAATGAAAGCCTAAATAGCATGATAGCTTGTAAAGCACCAAAGATGAGATGTTACAGTAAATCGCAGTCTGCGGATTTTAGAGTCGCTAGTGCTGTTTTAAGTAAAATGAAGGTGATCAAGGAATAATAAGGGTTACACAATTATTAGGTTTACAAGCAGGTAAATATACATCAGCATATTGCCTAAGAAGTGATAAACTTAGAATAATAAAGTCATCTAGAAAAGTTACGAGAGAGTCGAAATTGAGGCGTATTCAGTTAGCAGCAAACAGACAAAATTTACGAAAGAAAAAAGAAAGAAGAGAAGGTATTACATATAAGACTAACTGTGGGATAGAGATGACGAGCGAAAAAATAAGCATTGAAGAAAAGGTTGATGATAGAAGTACAAATAATACGACTAAAATAATTTATTTTGATTTAGAAACAGCAGGCTTTGAAATAGAAAGTGATATATTACAAATAGCAGCAATATCCGAAGCTTTTGAATTTAATGTATACATTTTACCTAGTCAAGCGATTCCTATTCATGTAACCAAAATCAATTCTTTACATAATGAAAATGGAGATTTATATTTCAAGAATAAAAAAGTTGATGCCGTTACGCTTGAAAATGCATTACTCGCGTTCTCAGAGTTTATAAATATTGTATCTCCATCTTGTTTGCTTGTTGCGCACAATGCTCGTTTTGATGTTCCTCGATTACTAAATGCAATTACAAACTGTAAAATCCAAGACAGGTTTCAAATTGTAACTGGGTTTTCAGATACGTTAAAATTGTTTAAAACAGTGTATCCATTCCGTAAAGGCCCAGGTGCCTTCAAACTAATCAATTTAGCACAAGATCTGCTTGAAACTCAGAGTCCTGGATTTTTCCATGAAGCTTTATTTGACGTTCGTGTATTACAACAACTTGTAAAGGTTACTTCCAAAGAAACAGACTTATTCATTTTTGAAAAGAAGTTTGAGAAAGCAATCGAAGAAAACAAAATCAACAAAATTATCAATCATAAAGTATTGGAATTGGCTCCTTTTAAAAACATCGTTTCTCGTGATATAATTAAAAAAATAGCTGTCGCAGGGATAACATTCCAAAATTTAAAATCAAAATTTTCAAATGAAGGAGAAGATGAAGTAATCAAGTTTCTTTCCAAATGTGATAGTAGCCGTAAGCCTCTAGTAACTAAGAATAAAAAAGTTCTGACGAAAATAATTGGTTGTTTAAAAATATTTTAAATGTTTATAAATAATATTTTTACATGTTTTTAAATGTTTATAAATAAAAATATTAATATATTATTTATTGTAAAACTACTCTGGTATATTTATTTGATATCCTCATCTTTCCATGCACTCATATTTTATTCGAATTATTCGTTAATACTCGTAATAACCTAATGTTACTATAAATCAATTCAACAAAAAGATTTCTATTGCATAAATCTCCTCAATTTTCATTTATGTAGCCAGCAAAATCCGGAATTCGTCAATTCATAATGTTATTGACAAACGAAAACAAAATATATTTTGACGGTACACACTATACTCAAAGAGTATAGTGTGATTTACGCGCGATGTCTGCTGGGCCGCCAACGTTGCCACGTCTCCACAGCACTTCTCTTTGCGCATTTTTCAGGCATCATGATAACGTACTTTTACTTATAATATCTCAACAACGAATATGGATTGCTCTATACGAGTTTCTGCTATTTGATATTATTGAATATCATTAATAACATATTAGTTTTTCAAAACAATGACAGTTTTGGTGGAGATGTTATAAGCGAAAATGTGGCTCTCGCGGCGACCTTTCCATAAGAGCCCATGTTAAAAAGCGCAACTTCCACAATGAATATCTCGAAAACGAATATGGATTGTCTATCTCAAATTTGGAGACGTAATGTATGTAAGGTTTATTAATACATACGCGAAGTCTAGAGAAATCGACAATATTTTTATATTTCACGACAACCCCCTTAAGACGCACCGCCAGACAACAGCATCAGTGTTTTCCCGATGCACCCCATAAATAAAACCATGAAGCACTAATTGTAGCTTCCCCTTCTGACTATTTACAAATTTCAACGGCATCGCACCTGACCGCCCGCTTCTAACAGATGTAACTGACTGACGACCGTATCGGTAGTAACATCCAAACATATAATTACCAGTACATGTTCCTTATTATTGTTTATAATCGAATGTGGGGATAGGGATATCAAGACGTTCGGAGCTCTACCTCAGGTACGGCGCGCACAATACAATCCACGCACAGTTCGTGAGAACCAATCGTCACTTATTTTTTTGTTTTTGTACATATGTTTAATTTCGAATATATTTCTGCGTCCCTGGGATATTTTGTCATGGGATATTTTGACACGGGTTTTTTTTTGCACGGGGATATTTTGCCGGGGAATATTTTGTCATGGGATATATTGTCGCGGGATGTTTTGTCGCGGGGATAATAAGACCGGGATATTTTGTCGCGGGATATTATGTCCGGGATATTTAGACGTGACACCGATCCCCCCTGCCGCCTCACGCAGGTCTGCGCGCGCCCGGAGTTTACTACGACCAAGTCCAGGCCCGCCGCCCATGTCTCTCATACGTCTGGAAGATTATGCGTATCTTTAAGAATGCCAGAAAAAATCTGGAGTGGAATACCTGGCCCACCAAGAATAGGGAGGACGTGGTCAGGTCTACTATCGAGAGCTTGGCCCCACCCTCGGTTGGTGCCGAACCTGTATCTGGTTTTGCGGGGTGCCGCCCTGATGACGAACTTGATGCTCCGTTTTCTCGAGAGGAGATGGTTAGAGCGTTGGAGATGATACGGAAGGACTCGTCTCCTGGCCTGGACGGCATCGAGTATAAGACCATTAAGGCTCTCCCAGAAAGTGCTAAGGACTTCCTGTTAGACATTTTCAACAAGGTGTGGTCTACTGGTTCCCTTCCCAGCGACTGGCTTAATTACCAAGTAATTTTCATTGATAAGGTGGGCTGTGAAAAGGTTAGGCCTATTTCATCATCCTCCTGTGTTGGCAAGGTGATGGAAAGGATTATCAATGAAAGATTGGTCTGGTGGGCGGAGAAGGAAGAGAAATTCAGCCCGTCGCAGAGTGGTTTCCGCAGGGGCAGGTCATGTGTCGACAACCTGGTGAGAATCGTTGCAGATATTAAGGCTGCGATGTGTGTCGGGGAATATACCCTGGCTGCATTCCTTGACGTCTCCTCCGCGTATGACTGCGTGGATTACTGGATAATGCTAAGAAAATTGATAGCGCTTAATTGCCCCCCCGCCATAGCCAGATTCATTAGTAATTGGCTATACCGAAGAAAAGTTCGATTCATAGTTAACGCTCGAGATTCTGTGGATCGTTTTGTTTACAGGGGGCTCCCGCAGGATGCTGTCTTAAGCCCGGTATTATATTCACTATACACGCAGGGTCTTTGTGCGGGACTTACCGGAGGGTGTTGAGGCGGTCGAGTTTGCTGACGACATCGGGATATACGTCCGTGGACCGAACCGAGAACGTAATCGACTTTTGCTTCAGCGAGCGGTTGACATCATTGCTGACCGACTACGCAATATGGGACTTGATCTGGAGCCGAGAAAAACTGTGCTGGTGGAGTTTTCCAGGAGTGGACACATCGATAGAAAGCTGAGTATACATATCAATGGATGCGACGTTCCCAACTGCGGCGGTGCAAAATTCCTGGGCATCTGGCTTGACAACAAGCTAAGATTCGAGCGACAGATACAGGAATTAAGAGGCAAGGTAAATCGTGCAAATTCCATTATCAGATATCTCTGTGGAGTTTCCAGAGGAATGGAGGTAAATACGTCACTGATGTTCTACAAAAGCCTTGTAAGGTCAATTATTGATTATGGAAGCTTCGTGTTTTTTCCTAGAGAGGCCTCCTTGCAGCTAAAGTTGGAAAGAGGCTCAATTTCCTGGGTATTCGTACGGCCCTCGGCTACAGGAACTCCACCCCCAACAACGTGATTGTTGCGGAGGCTAAAGTGACACACTTAAAAGATCGAGCTACGCTGTTGGGCATCAACTTTGTCAATAAGGCTATCGCTCACAACCAAAATGGTCTGTGCGATAAGATGCGTGCTCTCTGCGAGGGTGAGAATTTTGTACGATTTAGACAGCCTATGTACGGGTTTACCTTATTGTCGGAGATATGGAGAAGAGTGAATCGAACTAAGCACTTCATTGGTCCTGTTGAGAAGTTTCCAGTTTTCAGCGGCTCGTACAACGCCCACACGTTTAAACCTATTGTTGACATGGACATCGGAGCTGGGAGAAAACGAGAGAGATTCTCTGTTCTCTTATTCAAAAAAATTATTTGTAAATACCATTTGAGCCCGAACCCAGACATTTTCTTCACAGATGGCTCCTATAGTGAGTCAGCAATATCCACGGGAGCGAGTATTGTAATCTGCGATCAAGAGGAAGCTTTTAAGATTAGTCTGCCCGGCCTTTGTTCTTCCTATACCGCGGAGGCCTTTGCGATTTGTTCCGCCCTTCGTTTACTTTGGACACGCAAATATGTAGGTGGTAGCGAGATAATTATCTTATCTGATTGTCAAGCTGTTCTAAAGTCCATTAAAAATAATCATATGAACATCCACAAGAATAAATATGTGACTGAGGCGAGAATACTGATTTACAAGTTGGAGAAACTCTGTGACAAGAAGATCGTACTTGTATGGATTCCCGCTCACGCGGGAATTCTGGGTAACGAGATTGCAGATGGTTTGGCCAAGGAGGCGACGGAGGAGGAGGCTGACCCCACCATTGCGGTTCCGGTGGGGGATTTACTGGCACAAGCGAGAAAGGAAACATGGAAGTCTACACAAGTATCGATTGCTCGCGACGCTTTGCATAAAGGCGCTTTCTATTTCGAAATGTTTTATGATCGAGCCTCTCCCGTGCCATGGTTTCGTAAAGTCAGAGCGGAGAGATACTTCGTCACGTTTATCAATCGCCTAAGAGCTAACCACTATAATCTGGGTGCTTCCCTCAAGAGAAAGAATTATATTGAAAGCGAGAGATGCGAATGCGGCTGTGAATGCGAGGATATCCAACATTTTGTTTTGAGATGTAACAAATACGATGAACACAGAGCGGTTTTGGATGCAGAATTGAGAGAGGCTAACTTCACGGAGGAAATTGATATTTTTCGTCTTATTCAAGAGAAAAACTGGGATGTGCTGTATATTATCTTCAAATATGTTAAAGCAACGGGCAAAATTATTTGATATTAGAGTTTGATATATTATTTTCTAAAGTATTCGGGTCGAGTGTTTTAGTTGTAGATGAACTTATTTTATTAGGATTAGATTCTTTGTGCCAATTGCCGGTTGTGCAGAAGGCACCTAACCGTCCTCACCCGAGGACACCTTGGAAAAACCCCCCCCCCCCCCCCCATCATAGACGAACAAGACAAATAGTGGAAAGAACATTTGGAGTATGGAAACGGCGATTTCCTTGCTTAGCCCGAGGACTAACGACAAAACTGATATGCAGCACAACAATTATTATAGCATGTGCAGTTTTGCATAATCTTTCGCTTACCTACGATAATGTATTACCGCAAGATGACGAAGAGAATGAAATCGTTGATGATAATGATAATGAAGAGAATGATGTGAACCGTCCAGAATGGCAACCAGCAGATGGATTTATTATGAGAGACGCACTTATACAACGTTTATTTCATTAATTAAAAAAGTAAACGTAAATAATATATTTTATTAAAAATACAAACGCGGACTATTGAAGTTATTGTAACATAATATTTATTATTTACAGAATAAAAGAAGTCATTCATCCGATATGTATGTTTTGTAATATATGTATATATATGATTCCATTGAGAAGAACCTGACACCTCTGTCAAAAATGGTTGTTAAATGGCAAACAGTTGAATGTATTTTTCACCGATTTGGTATAGATGTGACAGAATAAGTCTAATTGGGATTAATAACATCTCTTAAATTAATGAAATATAAAAGAAAGTTATATATAAGTATGAGTTTATATTAATTTAATTTATTGTAGCACATACAAATATCAATTTGTTCGAGAAACATATGCAAAGTATAATAAAGTATGTAAAATGTATTACACTTATATTTATATAAAATAAACAACCGTATACTTAAAACAAATAAAAAACTAAAACGAACAATTTTCAATACTTATTTAATAAACAAACCTTTTGTACTTTTTTCAGTAATCTTCGATACTTAAGTTTACAAAGTAAGTAATCTTTCTTTATACTCGCAACATAATATATTATTTCTTTCTTATTATCTCTTAATAATTGCAATAGAATTCAGTCTTTATCGTAATACTTAATATATCAAAAAATGAACTTACTATCTAATATTTCATGTAACATTAAATTTTGAGTGTAGAAGTTTTTTACTTTTTTGTGATCGGTAACTGCAATTCGGCTATTTCTGCTGCTGCTATAGCTGCACGTAACTCGTGCTTCTGCATTTCTTTCAAATGCTGCTCTTTTAAAGCACACATTTTTTTTCATGCTCTATTTTTAATGTATTCAATTCCACTTCCTGATCAAAAAGCTTTTGAATTCTTCGTATTTTCAGTGAAATTTCATTTTCGTCATCATTGGAAGATATTGCACGCTTTCCACGTTTTAGTAATGATAACTTCTCTCCACTCTGCTGTGTCTTCTTCGATTCTATAAAAGAGAAAGAGAGTATTAAATAATAAAATATGTTTGTGGAGAGTTAGCGTTATCAATTACATTAAATATTAATTTAAACGTAATAATAATAAAATTATTAAATAAAATTACTAATTAATAACATTATTATAAATTATTTAAATATTAATGTGTACCTGTTCCTAAGAAATGTTTAGTGCTTGGTGTCATGTAGCTTGAAGAGCTCTCTGATGGCTGCAATGATGCCTTTTCTGCATGCATTTTCTTTTGTATGTTAGGTGTAATGTTTTCTTCTGTTATAAAAATAAGAATATCAATTTTGGGCAAATTAATGGTCTAATACCTATGTACGTGGTTAAAGATGATAAGATCAAGCTTACTATCCGAAATTTCACAACCGTTGTTGTTGTTACCAAGCATGTCGTCATATACATCGCCTTCATCGCCTTCTAATGTAAGGTCAACATTTGCAAGATCACCCTCGACCACAAAATCCATTATTAGTGTTTCTCGTTCTAAAAGTATAAAATATATTTTACATACCGTTATATTGATTCGTTACGTTATTAATGTGTGTATATCAAGATATTATAAATGTATATTAAGATATAATAATTAAAAGTGTGTTTGGTATTAAATTTTTAATATAATGTAAAAAGATGTATACTTTTGACTTCTTCGTCGTTTAAATTAGAAGAGTAAATTGCTGGCGCAGTTTTCATCAAGTTTGGTGCTATTAATGCTATATCGGGGTCAATTTCCACCGATTTAATCGATGGCCCTCCGCCTGTTGCCATCCGTTCTTGCTTTTCTTTAGTTAAAGCGTCTCTTTGATTTTGTTTCAAGTTTGCCCAAAACTTTTTTAATTGCTGGACATTTCTCTACAATTGTTGATTATTACAAAAACAATATAAATAAATTTATTTTATAAAAATATCAATAATATCAATAAGTATTAAATCAATGTTATTATGTAATTTGCTTACCTCTTGCGTGCTTAGATGTGATAGATTGAACTCGTTACAAATTTCTAACCAAGCTACGTCTTTATCTTTTAGCGTAGTAGAGTCGCTTTTCTTCACTTCTATTATATGCTTATACCTTTTCAATATATCAAGAAATAGTGTTTTTTTCTATTGATGTAAATATGTAAAATGTTTTGATTTACTTTTAGATTTATCCATATTGCTATATGACTTCCGAATTGAAGGTTAGACACAACTAGAGAGAACAAAACGTATTTCAGTATGTTTAAATACAAGAATATAGTGTAAAACTGCGCCGTAAAATCCTTTGATTTCCTTATACTTCTTGCAAACTATTCTTTTTCGAAGTGAACACTAGTCAGAAGAAAGTTTTTCGAAAAAACTATTGTCTTAAGAGGTCTACGAACCTGACTTGGAATAAGACGCCTTATTTGCCATTTTTGTGAACAGATAAGACCGTCTTAAAGGACTATGAATAACGTTTCATTTCAGGAGTTCTTCAGATTGTGCTTATGGCATATGACCCAGATAACCACGAATGCTAAAATCACGTTTTGAAAAAGCTTGCCAGCAAGGTTTGTTTCAATTTTTGCAGCAATTTTCTGGCAAGTATTTGTCTTGCTTTGTCTTGTCACAAAATTTCGAGCATATTTATGACAAAATGTTTTCATCACATGATGCTGTAAATAACAGAGAAAGACTTGTCCCTAAATTTTATGCAAAGAAGAGCACATAATTATGCTATTAACGATGTAATGTAAACTTTGCGTCAAGAACAGAGCAAGCCTTGCCGTACACGATATGACAACAAATTTGCGGCAAGAACAGAGCAAGCCTTGCCGTACACATGACAGCAAATTTGCGGCAAGAACAGAGCAAGCCTTGTCGTACACGATATGATAGCAAATTTACGGCAAGAATAGAGCAAGCTTTGCCGTACACAATATGACAGCAAAATTGCGGCAAGAACAGAGCAAACTTTGCCGTGCATGATACAACAGTTATAAAAATTGGTGGCAAGAGCAGGCAGCATGCTTTATATATCGTGCATTGCATGTAGCATGTGATAATAATTTAAAATTTCATCTTAATTATATAATTTAAATATTTAAAAATTTAATGGAGTCATTTCAATTTTCACTTTTTTTATTTTTTATTATATCCATTTGAAACTATATAAGTTCTAAACATAAAAAATATTAATATTTGCAATAGATATATATATATATTATTCTAACAATATAAAAACAACTTAAATAAAAATAAAAAGTTTTTGAGAAGTGTCATAAAGTCCGCCATCATATGTATCATGTCATATCTGTCATATATATGAATCTTCGACCAATCACCTTTGACGTGACGTCACGATACATGACACACAATTATGACGGGCATTTCAACACTTTCAAAAATTTTTTGTTTTTATTATAAGTAGTTTTTATATTGTTATAATATATCTATCATAAATATTAATATTTTTTATAATGTTTTTAAAAGCTATATAGTTTCATATAGAATAATAAAAAAAAAAAAAAAATGACCCCATTTTGTTCTTAAATTTTTTGTAAATTTGTATAATCGTATTAAAGAATAAAAATCTAACTTAAGATCTCTAATGTGTAACTTTACTAATAAGGAATTTATATAATTGGATTAATTTTTATTAACATTTAGCAACAACACAAATGTATTTTTATTTTTTTTATATTTATTATATATATAAAATTTTGATTATCCATGCATATTTTATTTTATTATTTATACTCTAATTTATTTAACTATTTATTATTGATAAAACATATCGTGTACGGCAAGGCATGCTTTGTTTTTGCCGTAATTTTGCTGTCATCGTGTACGGCAAAGATTTGCTCTGTTCTTGCCACAAATTTGCTGTCATGTTATGCAAGGCAAAGCTTCCCGTATTATTTATGTAGAAAATAATTGTTCAACATTATGATTTGAGTTTAGCGCCAACTGTTCGAGCTACAGTTAGCCTGTAGGGCGCGCACGTATATAAACAAAGAGATGTCGCGATAATCGAGGCGCTAGTGTAGTATTTCCGTTTCAATGTTCGTTTCCGTTATTGTAAAGCATTGCGTCCACCTTCTTCGCTATAAAGGAAGGGCCATGTATACTCAAAAGTAAGAGTTCATTTTATTTTGTGTACAATAAAGAGTAAATGACGATTTCAGTGTGTACGTCAATAAGAACCTCCGACTATACAGAAAGCATATAATTTAACAGGTTATGGGCCCAGGTATATCGGAGACGTAAAAACTTTAAGTGTAAAAAGTAAAAAGGCAGTAGAGGAAAAATGGCGACTAACAATCAAGACGACGCAATACACATTGAAAAGCTCAAGGATAGTGAGAACTTCATGATCTGGAAATTTCAAATCACGATTCTGTTCAAATCTCTTGGATTATACGAAATCGTAACAGGAGTATCTATTCTGAGAGAAGATAATACGGAAGCAGTAAAAGCAGAATGGATCCGGAAGGACGCACGTGCCCAGAAGATAATAATTACGTCGATAGACAGGCAGCCAATGACTCACATACTGGTATGTACGCCACAGAAATCTGTGGGTACGCCGTTCTGATAAATGACTCTTGTCGGAGGTCACTAGGTCAGAAGTCAGAGGTCAATACGGTGGTTGTTCGTTCCGAATTAAGCGGGGAGCACACACTTCTGCACAACGCATAATGCGTAAGCATAAGAAAATTGATTGGTTCATACACATGTGCATAGGGAAATAGACCAATCAATTTTCTTATGCTTACGTATTATGCGTTGTGCAGAAGTGTGTGCTGCCCGCTTTAAGGTGGAAGCACATAAAATTGCATAGCTGCATATGCATAGCATAAAGGTAGGTTTTCATGGGCAGTGAAATGCAGCAGCAGTGAGCAGCAGTTTAGTAATTTCCTAGAACTGTTTGGCTCACTTCCGGCGCAAATTTTTGCTGCTCGAAATTCGGGCTTCAGTATTGGCTGTATAGGACCAATTTCATGAGCAGCAAAAATTTGTGCCGGAAGTGAGCCAAACATTTCTAGGAAATTACTAAACTGCTGCTCGCTGCTGCTGCATTTCACTGCCCATGAAAACCTACCTTAAGACCGTTTATGCCATAAGACGCTCGATGCTCATTGGTCTAGACGGTCTTAAGGTACGTTTTCATGGGCAGTAAAATGCTGCAGCAGCGAGCAGCAGTTAAGTAATTTTCTAGAAATTACTAAGTAATTTCTAGAAAAGTTTAATAAGTTCTAGGAAAGTTTAGTAATTTTCTAGGAATTTTCTAAGAAATTACTAAACTGCTGCTCGCTGCTGCAGCATTTCACTGCCCATGAAAACGTACCTTTATGCATTCTGCCCATGGCTCCTGCAATTTTATGTGCTTCCACCTTTAAGCCCCTTGCACAATAGGCGATAGCGACAGCGACAAAGTTGCCGACAAAGGTATAGCTTTGTCGGCAACCTTGTCGCTGTCGCTATCGCTATCGCTATCGCCTATTGTGCAAGGGACTTTAGGGTGCATTCCCATGGAGAAAGAAATAGCGGAACGGAACTAAAACGGAATTCCTTTGATTGACTAATATCTCATCTTGAGAGCCCCCACCTGGAGATTAGCCAATCAGAGTAATTCCGTTTCAATTCCGTTCCGCTATTTCTCTCTCCATGGGGATGCAGCCTTTTAAGGGTCTCTAGTAATATATAGAAGTCTGTAGGGAAAATGGAATTATTCCAATCGGTATCCATTCCAAACAGTGTCATAAAATAGGTGTCCGAAATGCCCTGACTACTTCGATCGATGTGGACGCGGGCCGACACGGTTTCTTAACACGATGAATCGTTTAAGTTTAACGTTGACAATTTTATGCTTCTTTTACACGGAGAAATCCGGCGCGATTTATCTTCAGTTTAAATGCGCGACGTACCGAGATGACTAATTTACGCGGACTTCGACTTTCGTTATGGTTTTGGTTTGACGTTTTGCTGCGTGTCTTTCTGGCAGTGCTATTCGTGTAAGTTGACGCCTCAGTGGGCGGTAGTTAAACAATCAATATGTTACAATTAGCGACATGTCATTAAATTTAATGTTCAAATGTCAGTCTATAGTACTAGTATTAATTAGTAGTATTAATTAATATTAATTTGTAGTCATTAATAATGGTATTAAGAATTTTATTCATATTATATTTTTATTTTAAAAGCACCAGTTTTGAAACTCTTATTGATAATTATATTAATATAATTCATAAAGTATTTTATAAGTGTTTAAAACAAACTATAATAGCCACAAGGCATGGATTAAATAAATGAATAAATATAATATAATTCTTAGTAAGTACCTAATATTGGTTTTCCTAGAAGATAGTCATAATAATTGCACATTTATTTTTAATACTATTTATTACTGTTTTTAAAGGTATAATTATTCATTCTTTGTAATTATAGTATTACTAATAATTAATAATAGAATATAGTAGAAGTTTCATCCATATTATATCTTTACACAAGTTTTATGACTCTTTTATTGATATCTATGTTAATATAATTTTAACAAGTACCAGTGATCTTTTGAGAAATAATATATATTACACTAAATATAAATTATTTTTGATATTGATTACTATGTCTGAAAAACAATTGTCCTTTTTTATTATAAATGCCAATTAAACATAAATGCTGCAAATGTGCATCGACTTTCAGGGAGCTGGAAAAAGCAGAACCATTTACAAGAAAAATTCATGAAGATGAACTATGGTTGTACAGAAATCCAAGAACAGAATCTTTTGTTCCTACTACAGTATTATGGGTAGGTGTATATCTAGACAGATTTTAATAAATAGGATTAACAATAAAAAATAAGTAGAATGTTATCTCGCAAATAATATATATTAAACAAAATGTTCTTTTTTCCAGCCTCTTGTGTTTATGATGCCTATTGTTGTTATTTGCTTCTTTTTCATGATGCATAAAGATAAAGTCGATCTTCAACAGTCAGTATTGTCTGTAACGTTAGCCCTAGGATTTAACGGTCTTATTACAGACATTTTGAAACTTATAGTAGGTAGGTTATTATCGAAAGGTTTGAGTGCAACAGATTTGCGTCAAATAACTCAATAAGATTTGCAGTTTTAATAACATTATCCATATAATGATTGATGTTATTTATCATTCCATCATACTCTTCACACTTTTAGGTCGTCCAAGGCCAGATTTCTTCTGGCGGTGTTTTCCAGATGGACAAATGAATCCAGGATTTAAATGCACTGGAGATCCGGTAGTTATTAGGGACGGAAAGAAGTCATTTCCAAGCGGACATTCCTCATGTACGTCAATATTGCGTTGGCAGTGATAGTAGCAATATGAGATATTTCTTATATATGAATAAGTACAGGGTGACACAAAAGTTCTAAGAATTTTTTTGAAAACATTAAGCAGCTACAAATTGGTTCACAAATTAAATATCTATACTTTAAGCAGAACATAAAACTTTATTAGAACATTAATAACAAAATTAAACAAAGAAAATTACAATAGACACCCAAAATTTCCTTTGGCTTTAATACATTTTCGAAGCCGGAAAATTGTTCACGATGGTCGCGCACTGCTAGATGATAATTTCATCCCAGGCATGTCGCGGGGCCACTTTAAGAGATTCCATTGATTTAAAGCGAACTCCAGAAGATCTGCTCCAAGCTGGACCACACGGAAAAGTCCATCAGGTTCAATTCGGCGAGTTTGGCGACCAAACGTCTGCCCCGCCTCCCCCTCCCCCCAAAAAAACCAGGAAACAGCTATTCGCACGTCGCAATTGTTCGCGCTGAATATTGTTCAGAGAACGGCGTATTGTCTCTTAATAGCTGGCAGCATTGATTTCCACATTTCTTTCGATGAAAATTAATGGCGTCTTACCCGTCGCGCAGATGTCTGTCCAGCCACCAGCTACCAAGATACCGTTCTTCGAGGCGTTTTAGAGTCATGGACGTCGGAGCATTTCGGAGAAGGGTTTACGCTCTAGCAAGATTGAGCACCAGCTCATTCGGCACGAATGCAATATGCAAAGAGTTGATTTCCCGGTTTTTGGGGCAAGAACGTTGGTCATCAAACTCGCTGGATTTGAACCCAAAGGATTTTTCTGTGTGCAGCTCCAGCTTGGAGCAGTATCTCTGGAATTCGCTTTAAATCAACGGAGTCTCTTAAAGTGGCCCTGCTTGTGTATCTGGGATGATCACCAGGGATTTACCATTGTGAATAATTTTCTGAAGTGGATTCGAAAAAAGTATTAAAACCAAGGAAACAATTTTGAGAATTTATTATAATTTTCTTTGTTTAATTTTGTTATTAAGGTTCTAATAAAGTTTTATATTCTGTTTAAAGTGTAGATGTTTCATTTGTATATCGATTTTTAGCTGCTTAATATTTCAAAAAAAAATCTGGGAACTTTTGTATATCACCCTACATATCTCTATAATTTTATTTATATAAAAGCATTAGTTCATTAAGGGCCACTATTTTCAACATCTGTTAAACTCTAACCGACTGTTAACTTTTCAGAATAGTCAACTTAGATTTGAATTAACAAACGTTGTACACATTAACAATACTCTTAGTAAAGAACACACAGAGATAAGATAACATATTTCTATTTACATAAAATATATAGAGGATTATATTCAGATTACAATTTCCATTGCAGTTGCGTTCGCCAGTTTCGGTTTCATCGCCTTATATTTAGCCGGAAAGTTGCACACATTCAGCTTGGCGGAAAAGGACAATCGTGGAGACTGTGCACGTTTCTTTTGCCGCTTTGCGTCGCTCTAACTATCGCGTTAAGCAGAACGTGCGATTATCACCATCACTGGCAAGGTGATCTGCATTTGAAACTTCATTGTTAAAGTAATATGATTCCATTACAATTTTGTATTACAATCTAACACGGAATTTGTTTCAGACGTGGTAATAGGATCAGTAATAGGCTACTGCTTAACATACGTCTGCTACAGACATTATTACCCTCCGTTAGATTCGCCGTATTGCGACAAACCATACGTCGCCCTTACGTTACAAGTTCAATCGGACAACATCAAGTCTAACAAAAACGAGCAAATTAAGTGGATATAAAGAAGTCAAAATTATTACTGCATACACACCGTATATGGTATTTTAAACGGTACTTAATACTTTTGTTAAAATCTTTGAGATCTATATATTTTGTGTACCAATATATACATCTAAATAAATGTACGTCTACAGAAACAAATTCAAATGTAAATCAAATAAAAAGGAGCATCGAGCCGCAACAAGGTGGAAGTATTGTAAATTCTATATTAAGGTACAAATTGACAAACGTTTCGAACCCTTATGAGACCATCTTCAGTGTCAAATAACAATTAATTTCAGAAAAGTTAACATACGTTACATACTCTTACACTAAAATTAATGCAACCAAAAACGCAACAACGTTAATTGAATCCGAAGTGGACCATACTGTAACAATTGTGATTTAGTCAAAATTAATTCGGCGGGTTTGTAGAAGGAATAATAATCAATATAAGAATACGTACATCTAAGTTTGTTTCTTTCTGTTGTGAATTATTTTGCAGGAACGACATTTTAGTGCTGATGTGTAAAGTTAAAATTGAACTCACAAAATACTCGGCGGCGAGAGAACGAACCGTATATATATATATATATATATATATATATATATATATATATATATATATATATATATATAAAGGGGTGGAACGGGCGGGAAAGAATTAAGGAAGAAAGGGGAAGCACAAAGTCACTAAGGTGGGAACAAATTAAGAACAGGAAGATAGTCTACTGAGAGAGATTCCGTATCTTTCTGTTGTGTTTAACGGAGATGACTGTCGTTTAATGTGTACCATCGGAAATTAACTTCTTACGGAGAGATGGCTCAATGTCCAGAATCTCTACGTTGTCCCAATCAAACTCATGGTCAGTTTGTAAACGATGGCACGAGATGACAGGAGAACCTAAATTTTTATTGATGTCTAGGCCGGTATTCATAATCAGATCTTATATTTAAGACCGTCTTAAGTACAATCTTAAGATGTTATGAACCAATCACAGAGCCGTATTAGCATCTTAAGACATTACTTAAGACGATCTTGATATTAAGATCCGACTATGAATACCGGCCTAATCTATGTTCCTTAACTCTAGTTTTCAATTGTCTTTTGGTTTGTCCCACATAAGTTACCTCGCAATCTTTATAGGGAATTTTGTAAACGATGTTACTGTGGGCAAGCTTATCGAGATTGTCCTTTCCTGTTTTAATAAATTTTTTGAGAAGCGGTGCGCGATGGAAAAGGCCATCTCAAGATATAGATCTTTTGCGATACTTTTGAATTTATCTGACGTGTATTTTACGTAGGGGACAGTGAAGTATTTATTGCCACTAGATTCAAATGAAGTATCCTCCTTCTTCTTTTTACAAAGAAAAACTTGCCTTAATCTGTTTTTTATGGTCGAGAAAATAAAAGGTAACGGATAACCATTCTCTAAGAGCACCTGAATAATTAAATTAAAATTTTTACTGTGAAACTATGGATGTGAAACCGAACACAATCTTATCAATAAGGCCATATATCGGCTGTTTTCCATTTAGGTGACACAGTCCGTCACAGATGGACACACTTGAACACAGTTGTAGGGAGCAGCATCTCTGCCTCCCCGTTCCCTATTGGTTGGCGCTCTCGCCACCGCGAGAGTTATGAGGTTGGCAGAACTGTGTTCAGAAAACCGTTAGACTTGTACGGAGACTCGTGGCTATTGCGTGGTTCGCAATAAAGTATTATTCAGTTGTTAGCAATCGAGCGTGTAATCATTCCTCGATTCCTCTCGTCATTACATCGGTAGTAGGCCGATACGCGGAGGTACCATAATCCTTCCGCGATACCAAAATTCCTACAAGGTAGCGTTCCTTTAGACTACACACTTTTCGAAATTGCACTATATTGCACAGAAGTGCAGCGAAAACGAACAGACCTAGAATTACGCTCTGGGTATCGAGAATCGAGACTGCCGGCCGGCCGGCGGTGTCATGCAGTGTCATGACGCGCTCATCAAGGGAACACCACCATGCACCATTCCGACGAAGCAGACTCACAAAGACCTTTACAACCTACGCCGACAATCAACCTGGCGTGTTGATTCAAGTGTACGAGGGTGAGCGTGCCATGACTAAGGACAACAATCTGCTGGGCAAATTCGAGCTTAGCGGTATCCCCCCAGCACCTTGTGGCGTTCCTCAGATCGAGGTTATTTTCGACATCGACGCGAACGGTAATCCCTCAACGTCTCCGCCGTGGACAAGTCCACTGGCAAGAACAAGATCACCATCACCAACGAGGGCCGACTCAGCAAGGAGGATATTGAGAGGATGGTGAACGAGGCGGAGAGGTACCGCACCGAGGATGAGAAGCAAAAGGAGACTATCGCGGCCAAGAACGGCCTCGAATCTTACTGCTTTAACATGAATCTCGTCGAGGACGAGAAGCTCAAGGACAAGATCAGCGCGTCGGACAAGCAAACGATCCTGGACAAGTGCAACGATATCACCAAGTGGCTCGACGCGAACCAGCTGGCCGACAAGGAGGAATATGAGCACAAGCAGAAGGAGCTCGAGGACATCTGCAATCCCATCGTTACGAAGCTCTACCAGGGTGCCGGCAGTATGCCTGGTGGCATGCCCGGTGGATTCCCTGGAGCTGGCGGCGCCGCTCCTGGCGAAGCGCCCAGCGGCGGCGGTGCATCTGGTTTTCTACAACGCGAGGTTTGATAGAGACATCTTCCAGGAATGGGTAATGATGCGATTGGTGCCGCCTCCACCACCTGACAACACAAAATGTCTCTGAGTCCTTTAAGTTCGGGAGATGAAAAAATCAAGGAAGTGAGTTTATATTTCGGCAGAGATTCGGTTTATATACGTTTAGGCCAAATCAGTTGTAAGCTATTAATGCAACACTTTTAGGATTTGATTGTTTCGTTTTAATGCCGACCAGAGGTGGAAAAGTCCTTTTGTTATCAATTGCCTGCCCTTTTAAGTATTGGATTAACAGTTGTTATCTCACCATTGAAGAGTCTTATTTTAGACCAAATTCAAAAACTTACCTCACTCGATGTAAGAGAAAGTATTATTATATGTCAGACACATAATGAGAGAAACAATGTAGTATAAAGTACACATTTACATTATAGAAGAGTATACTATTGCGTCATCCAGTCATATCACTCTTCAGTCTTGGTTAAAACTTGCAGATTTCTGCGGCTCATCCAGCTCTATAACAGATAATCAAGCAACAGCGATATATAGGGAACTTTCCAAAAAGATCTGCTTCTCAAATATTATACGTAACACCAGAGAAAACTGCTTCGCAAAATTCTGTAATAATTTGTCTATTTTACATGAGAGAATTGTTGGCAAGATTTGTTATTGACAAAGCTCACTGCGTTAGTCAATGAGGTCATGATTTTAGACCAGATTATAAAAGATTAAGATGTCTCAGAGACAATTATCCCAAAGTGCTGACAATGGCTTTAACTGCAATAGCTACACCGCGTGTTAGAACAGATATTTTGCATCAATTTTGAGTATGACTAATCCAAAGTAGTATGTATATGTATGTATGTATGTATGTATATTATATATATATATGGTTATTTTTTTAGGTTTATGTCGAGTTTCAATAGACCTAATTTAAGATACAGCTTAATATCGAAGAAAGGAAAAAATTGTTCCAATGAAGTTGTGGCTATGATAATGACAAAATTTAAAAACACTTGTGGCATCGTGTACTGTTTATCGCGCAAGGATTGTGACGATTATGCTGCGCATATGAAGAAAAACGGCATTAAAGCGTTGAGTTATTATGCAGGACTCGCAGATGGTCAAAGAACTAACTATCAAGGAAAATGGATGAAGTACATGTTATATGTGCGACTATAGCCTTTGGAATGGGCATTGATAAACCAAACGTGCGCTTTGTGATATGCAATCTTACCAAAGTTTATAGAAGGCTATTATCAGGAAAGTGGTTGCGCTGGTCGTGATGAGAAGATTGAAATGTTCAGCGAAATTCCTACAACCGACTCGGAGGAAGGGAGCTTAGAAATCAGACTAAGGTCAGTTAATAAATAATTTCTGTAAAATAAGTTTTCGTCAGATAATGATTTTTCTTTGTATATATACCGTAGTGCGTACTACTGTAGAATTAATTGCGATAATCAATGATTTGAGATAATAATATTCTTTATCAAGCAGGTATCAAGCAACTGGAATAAAGATCGTGTTGCATCAAGTGAAGTATTTGGGCCTGATGAAGAATCTGCGAGTGAGACGCGCCGGTTTCGCAATTCTTGGAGCGTTACAAGTGCCTCTACTCGGAAACCTGCCGAATTACTACAGCCCGGCCAAGGAAGGCGTGCAGACGCTCGCCTCGGCTACGAACGCGACGAGTACAGAGGAGTATTTGCAGGATTGGAAATAAAATATCCTGATTGTTCTCGTCATCACTATCTGATGAAAATTCACTGTTGCTGTTGCTGCTACTACTGCTACTACTGCTACTACTACTGCCGCTGCTGCTGCTGCTGCTTCTGCTGTTGCTGCTGCTGCTGCTGCTGCTGCTGCTGCTACTACTACTGTTGACGTCCATCAGAATCTCCGCAAATTCTCTTACTGGATTCATCTTTGAAACCAGTGAGAGGTCGTGATCGTGATTGTAATAACGACCTTACCTGTGGAAACGACATGTGTATAAAAGTTTAACTCTTAGAATGCCGAGAAGCGAAGGCCGTTCGACGAGTTTAACAACGATGTAACGACTCACAGGCTGCTGCGAAATAATAAATTATTTGAGATACGAATAGATAGGCTAGTATAAAAGTCGGAAAGTATAGAGATCGGCGTTACCACCCCAGTAGTATAATTCAAACCGCGACGTGCATATGAGGCATTAAGAAGTGTAAGCGACGGAAAAATTAACGGAAGTCGACTGGGACTCGAACTCGGGATCCTTCGTTCACACGCCTA
>JASTWL010001636.1:0-29215 GCA_035220575.1 Temnothorax rugatulus | reverse complement strand
CAATGATTTTGGAGAAAAAATCCAAAAATTTTACGGTGTATGGAAAATTTAGGAAATCCATTTCATGTTCAGACATTTATCATTATTATATTTCAGTATAACATGGAGACAGTTAACGGTAGACAAAAGGGAACTTCCGTTTATATATATGATGGATATACATATAATATTGATAAGCGGATAAGTAACACATATCGATGTTCAAGTCGGCGTTCAACAGGATGTCCCGGTGTTGCAAAGGTAACTGATGGGCAAGTGCATGTGCAAACTCTACATCGACATCCACCAGATACTGGAAAGTTGGAAAAATCTAAAATGCACAGTGAAATGTTGCGTTTATCACGAGAATCGTTTCTACCACTGAAGGAAATTTTTGATTATGTTTGCCGAACGTATGTTGTTCCGTACTGTTATATATGAAAATAAATTGGATCTTTTTAATTTGATCTTTCAATTTAATAACATTATTAATTATTTTAGAAATCCAGAAGTAGCTACGCATATATCGTATAGTTCTATGAGAAGTGTAATGGCTCGAGAACGAAATAAACAAAGACCTCCTATACCGCGTACATTTCAAGCCTTGGCTACTGATTTAATTAAATACGAGTGGATTAAGGATTTTTATAAAGGAAGTGTAATTGCACAGGATGGTAGCATGGCTGTTATATTTTCGAGTGATGTACTTATTGATATCTTAAAGACAACTACAGAAATTTTTGTCGATGGAACTTTTTCAGTAAGATGCTTTTAGAGAGAATATTTTTTTTCTTTTAAATACATTAATACTTTATATTTTTTAAGGGGATCCTATAGTGGCACTAGTTACCGACATTTTTTCATTTGTGACTTTCTTTGAATTGGCTTTACAGAATTGCAAGTTCCTGGACTTGAATTAAAGTACGCACAAAAATCTACATCGCGATACATGATTTCATATCGGGAACGAAAAAAAATTAAAATTTTACTAATTTGGGCACATACAGCTGTCATCTGACGACAATAACAAAATTACTGCAGTTTATATATATAAAATGACACCCAGGCGATGTAGGGACAACATGTAGGAACAATATTGTGTAAATAAAACTAAGATTCAACGTCTAGAAAAAAAGTTAAGGGGATCCTATAGTGGCAGTAGTTACCGACACTTTTTCATTTTGTCTTTTCTTTGAATTGGCTTTACAGAATTGCAAGTTCCTGGTCTAGAATTAAAGTACGCACAAAAATCTATGGCGCTGAATACGATTTCATATCGGGAACGAAAAGAAAACTAATTTGGGCACATGCAGCTGTCATTTGACGACAATAACAAAAATACTGCAGTTTATATATATATAATGGCACATCAGCGCCATAGGGCAAACGTGTAGGAACAATATTGTGTAAATAGAACTAAGATTCAACGCCTAGAAAAAAAGATATCGTTAAATGAAGGTTTGCATGCAGAGGCACATGCAAATTGACAGGATGAGCAGTAAGTTGCTATAGCAGTAGTTGCCGGATCTTTTGAGAGATGGCGCTGCAGTCGCTGCAATCTGACAAGGCCAGATATATCGTACAGGTATCTCGTTAGACAAGGATAGACATATCGCACAGATGTCTCGTTAGACGAGGACAGATATATCGTACAGATGTCTCGTTAGACGAGGACAGATATATCGTACAGATGTCTCGTTAGATATGCCCTGCGATCCGATTCACGCTCACAGCATATAGCATATGCGCATACATTATACATATGCCTTATACTTCCGACATTGCATATATATGTACATATTCAATACTTGATATACACATACGTGTGTGTATGTGTGTGTGTGCGTGTGTGTGTGTGTGTACATACACACACACATACACATATATGTATATCAAGTATTAAATATGTACTGAATACGTTCCGTGTACTACTTTTCTACTTTCTCTCGTTTGTAAAGCCCCTTGCACAATAGGCAATAGCGATAGCGATAGCGACAGCAACAAGGTTGCCGACAAAGCTATACCTTTGTCGGCAACCTTGTCGCTGTCGCTATCGCTATCGCTATCGCCTATTGTGCAAGGGGCTTTAGACTCTCGATCTCGACTAGTGCACACATTGAAGGAACCGTGTACGTGTGCGCGCAAAGCGCTCACGTACACGGCTCCTTCCATGTTTGCGTTGCCTTCTTCACGTGCTTGGCCGCTTGGAAACAGGCAGCGTCTCGAAACTCGAAACAAAAAGCGAAATTTATCGTCCTACCCACATGTCGGTTGAAAACACAAATAATTATCTTGAAATTTTTTTCGAAACGTATTCTTTATTCTCTTACAATCAAACGAGATAGTATTTATAAGAATTGATATAAATAATATAGAATAAGCAGAAGTAAAAAGATAATCTATTACATAATTTTAAATAATGCTTTTCCCTAATAATAAAATATCGAAAAAGTATATATAATTTAATTAAAAATAATGCAAAGCGAATATATTCCTAACAACATATTACATAATAAAATCAGACAGTGATAACATACGGTACTAGACGGAAATGTTTCACTGGAAAATTGTTACAAATTGTTACAAACGATGGATGTTTCACTTTCTTCCTGATTACTCTCAACCTGATTAGTAGATTCACATACACAGTACACAAGGAATACTTTTTACGTAACGAAAACTTGTAAAGAGATAGGATCGATTTGCGTTATTAGAGGGAAACATATTCAACAATAACTAGACACGTTTGCGAGAAAAAAAAGTTTTGTACCTTATATTATCACTGATTTTATTATGTAATATATTGTAGGGATTCGTTTTGCATTATTCAAATCAAATTATATATACTCTTTCGATCTTTTATTATTAGGAAAAGCATAAAACTATGTAATATTTATCTTTTCACTTCTTCTTATTCTTTATTATTTATATCAGTTCTTATATAATACTACTTCGTTTCATTATAAGAGAATAAAGAATACATAAGAAATTTTTACATTCAAAAAAAATATACATATCACTTTTGCGTTCTTTACGAGTAAAGTTACAAAAAGAAGATATGTTACAAGAAGAAGATATGTAATGGACTAATCACCGATTTTTATTCTCTTGCATTTACGTGAATCTATATCGAAAATAAATCTATCCGTGTCGATCGTATCAGCTGAATAACTCTCTCTCTCTCGCTCGCTCGCTCGGCACGTTGACCTTGGCCGCGGCCGCAGTGTTCGTAAATAAAGGATCGCTGGCATGCGGTAGCGTGTGAAAGAATGAAAGTAATATTTTTGTATAAATATTACTTTTATTTCACAATCGTTGCAAATATATTAATATTTCTTTACTAATGTTTTAACTATTTATATACATAGATGTATAATGTATTGTTTTCTACGTGAAATAAATATTTGGCACATATTTAGACACGCTTATATTTAGACACGCTTATATTTTAACGTATTTGCAACAATTGTGAAATAAAAGTAATATTCATACAAAAATATTACTTTTATTCTTCCACACGCTACCGCATAGTACCGAGTCCGATAACACTAGCTGCGGCCGCGGCCAAGTTCGGCGCGCCGAGCGAGCGAGCGAGAGAGAGAATATCATTCCCAACTCATTGTCAGCTGATGCGATCGAGGCCGCTACTCCAGCTAGCCCTACATTAACGTATCCGTCGTATCCTAATATTTAATATTTATTATAGGAATATTTTTGTACGTATATGGGCATTTTCGCTGAAATTTTTATGTTTTGACCATGAACTACTCCAATAATTTTAACAATTTTTTCCGAGAAATGTTCTGAAAAGGAGAAGACACGTATTTGTTTGTTTAGGCCTATGACCAATATATCCGATAGTGTGATTTTTAAAATTTGCATTTTTCTGTAACTGTACTTTTTAAAATAATGTTGAAAATATTTAATCCTATCGAAAAATAACTGCGATGAAATTCATTCAGATTTAAATGAATTTCATGATGTATATATTCTTTTTAATTTCTGGACTAAGTTGTGTTATACGATGTGGAGGAAAAAATCGTTTTTCGTAAAGTTTGTCAATTTTTTAAATTAAAAACAAAATTTATAAAAATTATACACGAATATATATACACGGAAATTAATATTGAGCTGCCTAAGATCGAAGATTAGACCGAAAATGGCTTGTATTCTTATTCGATTGTATAAAAATTATATTGAAAATAATAACGAAATTTTTCAACTTGGAGCATGGAAAGATTCTTTTTCGAGTTCTACCTAATTGAAGTTTTTGTAATAATCTGAATTTGGGGCTCTATACTCGGACTAAAATAGTCTAAAATGCATCTATTACTGGCAGATTAATGTTCTATATCTTGATATTATATTGTTACGCATTAGAAAAACACATTATTCGGTATTATATTTTATTGTCTATTACGATTTTTCTATACAAAGTCCTGTACTACGTTTTATAACTAATTCTATTTAATAAAGGTATAGTGTTCGATATATTCCGAAATAGAATATCTTTTTGTCTATCTTACAATGTACATATAAGTTGCAGATGTAGAATAAACAAGTAAAGTAATAAAAAATATATATATCTCGCCAAGAAACATAGCGCTGAATAATTTAGTTTTAAAAAGCGATCATCACAAAAATTTCAATTAGCGCTTACATCTGCAATTCGCGTGTACACTGCGAGATAAAGAAAAAGATATTCTTTTTCGGAAGATATCGAATACTATACCTTTATTAATAAATTAATTATAAAACGTAGTACAGGCTTTGTATTAAAAAATCGTAATGGACAATAAAATATAATATCGAAATAGTTATTTGTGCAACAAGTGCTGGAAGATGAAAATTCACGGGTGCGGAGTTGACGCACGAGCCGAAGGCGAGTGAGGTCACCGCACCCGGGAATTTTCAACTTCACGCACGTGTTGCACACCCTATTTTATGTTGCAAGTGCGTGGAAAGTGGTCCATCCCGCACGCGTCGCGTGCGGAATGTGCCACTTTCCATGCACGTGTGACATAAAATATATTTTTCTAAGGCGTAACAATATAATATCAAGATATATAACGTCAATCTGCTACTAATAGATGCATTATTTTGACTGTTTTAGTCCGAGTAGAGCCCCGAATTCAGGTTATTACAAAAACTTCAGTAGAATTTATTGAAAAAAAAATCTTGCCATGCTTCAACAGGTCGAAATAGTTATTTGTGCAACAAGTGCTGTAAGATGAAAATTCCCGGGTGCGGAGTTGACGCACGAGCCGAAGGCGAGTGCGGTCACCGCACCCGGGAATTTTCATCTTTACGCACGACTTGCATACCCTATTTTATGTTGCAAGTGCGTGGAAAGTGGTCTATCACGCACGCGTAGCGTGCGCAATGGGCCACTTTCCATGCACGTGTTACATAAACGTTATTTCTAATATAATTTTTATAAATTTTGTTTTTAATTTTAAAAATTGACGAACTTTACGAAAAACGATATTTTCCTCTCGTACAACACAACTTTACTGTTCAGAAATTAAAAAATATGTATACATTAATTTATTTTAAAATGAACACACTTCATCTCAGTCATTTTTTGATAGAATTGAATATTTTCAACATTGTTTTAAAAAGTAGAGTTACCGAAAAATGCAATTTTTACAAAAATTAAACTGTCGGATATATTGGTCGTAGGCCCAAACAAACAAATACGTGTCCTCTCTTTTTCAGAACATTTCTCGGAAAATAATGCCAAAATTATTGGAGTAGGTCAGGGTCAGAACATGAAAATTTCGGCGAGAATGCTCACACAGTAAAAAATTTTGTGTTAAATTTAACACATTTCACATGTCCCAAATCATCCACTCAAATTTTCGTGTTAATTTAACATAAAGCAAATATGTAAAAAAATAACAAACATAATATGTAAAAAATTAACATAAAAATGTAACATTTAGACGCTATCAGAAATCAAAGTTTATGTTAAATTGACTTCTCTATAATTGTAATTAAAATGTAGTTAAATGTAATTAAAATAAGATGTTATTTTAACATTTGAGAGAAGTATAGCCGCGCGGTCACCCATTCGAGTTTGTACCGCACCTAACGTCGCTTGACAACGATGATCGAACGAACTAGTGGTGATCCTTTGACTCTGACGCTTCCTTGTTACATTTGATGAGAGAAGTATCTATTTTTAGTTTTGATGAAATTATGATGAATAACATAAGAATTATGTCAATTTAACACATAGTAACTGTTATAAAAAGGAAGATAACACAATTTATCTGTTCACTTTAACATATAAAATATATCACCAAGAATTCATGCACTTACATATAAATTGTGTTATTTTAACTCTTAAAAATGGTTAATATTAATTTAACATAGAAAAGTTAAGTAACACAACAACGATATGTTAAATTAACATACAACTGTGTCAGAAATTTAACACAAACTTTCTACACAGGAAAATTTTAACACAAATACAAAATGTTTTTTACTGTGCATATATGTATACTACATATATATATATATATATATATATATGTGTGTGTGTGTGTGTGTGTGGTGTGTGTGTGTGTGTGTGTGTGTGTGTATATATATGTATATATACACACACACACACATATATATATATATATATATATATATATATATATATACAAGAATATTTCTGTAATAAATATTAAATATTAGGATACGTAAATATAGAGCTACCTGGAGTATATATAGCAGCCTCGATCGTACAGCTGAGTCAGAGCGAGAAGAAGGGAATGATGTTCTCTCTCTCGCTCGCGCTCGCTCGGCGTGCAGCCGAACTTGGCCGCAGCTGTTGCGATGTTGCCGGATAACGAATTCGAGTGCGTAAACAATCTCAGTGGACGGAACGATTCCGTCACGATAAACGTGCTTTACTCAGTTGGATACATTTTTGTGCTTTCGAACATATACTTATTGTGCTTGTGAACTGAAAACTGTGTACAAGTGTTTATCTCTGCAGTTATAGCACTAATAATTGGCCTTTACTTCCGAATGGACCCTCCGATTGGAATGGAGTTTTGCAGGTGATTTTGTCACGATATCTAGATATTATTATCGATGTTCCAATCGGAGGGGTGGTCCATTCGGAAGAACACCCAATAATTGTAATAATATAATGCCAGATGCGTCTATTCTGACGGTATTGGTTGCATGACTTGCATGTGAAATATTAGTTTTAAAGAAATGCCAGAAGCGTCTACTCTGACGGTACTGGTTGCATGTAAAGTAGCAAATGGAAACAATTTCCAGAAGCGTCTATTTTGACGGGACTGGTTTATATGTATAAATACTACCAGAAGCATCTAATCCGACGGTACTGGTTGCATGTAAAATAGTAATTAAAAATAAATGTCAGAAGCGTCTATTCTGACGGTACTGGTTGCATGTGAAATAGTATATAATTACAAATGCCAGAAGTGTCTACTCTGACGGTACTGGCATATATAAATATTAGAATAAGCGTCTATTCTGACGGTATTGGTTGCATGTGAAAAAGTAGTTACAAGTACAATGCCAGAAGCGTCTATTCTAACTTCACACAGCAATCTCAAGATATTTTCCGATATCCAGGGTTTATCTGCATAAAACTTGAGGATATACTTAGGATGTATTGAAGATGCCTATATGTCCGTTTATGTAATATCCAACAATAAATGTCCGTAAGATGTAATTAAATAACAACATTTGACTGGATGTCTAAATATATAATGTTACATGGAATAATCCTACGGATGAGTCTTTAGTTTGGATCCAAATGGCATCAAATCAAATCATTCTATGGATATTTTTTTGCTATGTGGTACGGTACTGGTTTACATAAATACCAGAAGCGTCTATTTCGATGGTACTGGTTGCATGTAAAGTAGTAAATAGAAACAAATGCTACACACAGAAAAATATATACAGGGGATGGACAGAATAATATAAACACCTGGGAAATGCACTACTTTTTTATTAATAAGAAATTATAATTTCTTATTAATAAAAAAGGAGTGCATTTCCCAGGTGTTCACATTATAATTTACCATTTGTCTTTTATACAAATTTTACCCTTGTTTAGAATAAGGTCTTACAATAGTCATCTTGAATAATTACCGGTGAAATGTTGTACTAGCAGAACATATTTCAATTGATTATATAAGTGATGTTGGAAAGATGAAGAAAGCTTCTCACATTATTTTCCAAAATTGCCTTCTGTTTTTCAAAATTCTAACGATTTTCAACGTAACTGACTGATTTCAAATAGCATCGAGTTATTGTTGTATGGCATTGCACTGGTAACTATTTAAGCATTGTATGACCTTATTCCAAACAAGAATAAAATCTCTATTAAAGACAAACAATGGGCCAATCTCTTATTAATAAAATAAGTAGTGCATTTCCCAGGTGTTCACATTATTCTGTCTACCCCCTGTACTACCCGTAAGTAAATATTACTTGTTCTAAGAGTATTTGATAAATGCATATATCCGCAAATCTACCATAAAGTCATCACAAGCATCACATTTACTCAAAACATATTCTACATCTTAGCAAGTCTAGTACTTCAAACAAGAATATTTAATTATATAAGAATTTGGATTACTTACTATATACAGTCTACTGAAGAGAAATATATACATATATAATATTTTAATATAATAATCTGAAAGAAGAATAAATTCTTATTTTGAGCATAAAATGATGAGCTTTTTTAAGACTTGTGCCAAGTATATCGCTATTATTAAGATAATTATTAAGATAATATTCTCTATTGAAGAAAATTATTGCTTAAATAAATAAAATAAAATAAGTAATTGCTTTTCTTGGCTGTAGAATGACATTTTCCTGTGTGTACAAGCGTTTATTTTGACGGGACTGGTTTATATGTATAAATACCAGAAGCATCTAATCCGATGGTACTGGTTGCATGTAAAATAGTAATTAGAAATAAATACCAGAAGCGTCTGTTCTGATTGTACTGGTTTCAATGAAAATCAAGAGCGTCTCTCGAGACGGTAGTAGTAAAATAAATATCAGAAGCGCGTCTATATTCGGACGGTACTGATTATAATAAAAATCAGAAGCGTCTGTCCGTGAACGTCACTGACAAAATAAATGCCAGAAGCGTCTGTTATGACGGTACTGATTTTTAAAAAATTGGTAAAAACGAATTTGGAAACAAAAGTTTGTATATGTGTGTGTGTGTGTGTGTGTGTGTGTACGTACACACACACACACACACACACACGTATATGTATCTCGCTCCGCGCGTACTTTGCGCAAGACACTGCCGTGTCTCTTGACAAGAATATATATATATATATATATATATATATATATATATATATATATGCAATGTCGGAAGTGTAAAGCATATGTATCGTAATGTATACGTATACATATACTAGGAATTGGCAAAAAATAAATTTCCATTTTTCCGTAACATTGCATTGAATATTCTTTCAGAGTATATATATATATGTATATATACTCCAGAGTATATATATATATATACTCTGGTCACAGGCCTCGGTTGCACGCTCGGTTGCTCGGTTAGCGCACACGTACACGCACCGGCAGGAATTTTTGTCCCGCGGTCGCTATGTAAACATATGTCAACACACGCATACACACAAAGCGCGATAGTACGTGTGACGACGCACGGAGCTGAGCGAACAGGAAGAGGAAAAGTAGTACACGGAACATATTCAGTACATATTTAGTACTTGCTATACATATATGTGCACACACAACACACACACACACACACACACACACGTATATCAAGTACTGAATATGTAGATATATATGCAATGTCGAAAGTGTAAGGCGTAAGGCATACGTATGTATAATGTATACGCATATACTAGGAATTGGCAAATAATAAATTTCCATTTTTCCGTAACATTGCATTGAATATTCTTCCAGAGTATATATATATATATATATATATATATATATATATATATATATATATATATATATATCAACACTCTGGTCAAGCCTCGATTTCACGTGGTGCTCTTAGCGCACACGTACACGCACCGGCGGCCGCGGCCAAGTTCGGCGCGCCGAGCGAGCGAGCGAGAGAGAGAATATCATTCCCTACTTCTCGCTCTAACTCATTGTCAGCTGATGCGATTGAGGCCGCTACTCCAGCTAGCCCTACATTTGTATCCGTCGTATCCTAATATTTTATTTATTACAGGAATATTTCTGTACGTATATGGGTACGCATATATATATATATATATATATATATATATATATATATATATATATATATTCCTGTAATAAATATAAAATATAAGGATACGTAAATATAGAGCTGCCTGGAGTATATAGCAGCCTCGATCGTATCAGCTGACAATGAGTCAGAGCGAGAAGGAGGGAATGATGTTCTCTCTCTCGCTCGCGCTCGCTCGGCGCGCAGCCGAACTTGGCCGCAGCTGTTGCGGTGTTGCCGGATAACGAATTCGAGTGCGTAAACAATCTCAGTGGACGGAACGATTCCGTCACGATAAACGTGCTTTACTCAGTTGGATACATTTTTGTGCTTTCGAACATATACTTATTGTGCTTGTGAACTGAAAACTGTGTACAAGTGTTTATCTCTGCAGTTATAGCACTAATAATTGGCCTTTACTTCCGAATGGACCCTCCGATTGGAATGGAGTTTTGCAGGTGATTTTGTCACGATATCTAGATATTATTTATCGATGTCCCAATCGGAGGGGTGGTCCATTCGGAAGAACACCCAATAATTGTAATAATATAATGCCAGATGCGTCTATTCTGACGGTATTGGTTGCATGACTTGCATGTGAAATATTAGTTTTAAAGAAATGCCAGAAGCGTCTACTCTGACGGTACTGGTTGCATGTAAAATAGTAATTAAAAATAAATGTCAGAAGCGTCTATTCTGACGGTACTGGTTGCATGTGAAATATATATAATTACAAATGCCAGAAGTGTCTACTCTGACGGTCCTGCATATATAAATATTAGAATAAGCGTCTATTCTGACGGTATTGGTTGCATGTGAAATATTAGTTTTAAAGAAATGCCAGAAGCGTCTACTCTGACGGTACTGGTTGCATGTAAAATAGTAATTAAAAATAAATGTCAGAAGCGTCTATTCTGACGGTACTGGTTGCATGTGAAATAGTATATAATTACAAATGCCAGAAGTGTCTACTCTGACGGTCCTGCATATATAAATATTAGAATAAGCGTCTATTCTGACGGTATTGGTTGCATGTGAAATATTAGTTTTAAAGAAATGCCAGAAGCGTCTACTCTGACGGTACTGGTTGCATGTAAAGTAGCAATTGGAAACAATTCCCAGAAGCGTCTATTTTGACGGGACTGGTTTATATGTATAAATACCAGAAGCATCTAATCCGACGGTACTGGTTGCATGTAAAATAGTAATTAGAAATAAATACCAGAAGCGTCTGTTCTGATTGTATTGGTTTCAATGAAAATCAAGAGCGTCTCTCGAGACGGTACTGGTAAAATAAATGTCGCGTCTATTCGGACGGTACTGATTATAATAAAAATCAGAAACGTCTGTCCTGAACGTCACTGACAACATAAAATGTCAGAAGTATCTATTTGGACGGTACTGATTATAATATAAATCAGATACGTCCATTCTGACGGTACTGACAATAATGCCAGAAGCGTCTGTTATGACGGTACTGATTAAAATTTGTAAAAACAAATTTGTAAAAAAAAGTTTGTACATATATATATATATACACTGAAAGAATATTCAGTGCAATATATGTTACGGAATAATAAAATCGGGCCTCGGTTGCACACGGTGCTCTTAGCACACACGTGTACACGCATCGGCAGGAATTTTTGTCCCGCGGCCGCTATGTAAACATACGCACACACACGAAGCGCGTATCGTACGTGTGACTTGAAGCACGGAGTCGAGCGAGCATGCCGAGTAGGGAGAGGAAACATAGTACATTGATGAAGAACGCTTCAAAGTATTTGTAGCGTCGAGTTTTCCTAGCCTCAGATTTTGCATCTTTAGCGCAAATCGGACGATTATGTATGCGTGTGTCTACACACGTATGTGCCGCGGAACACCATTCCTGCCGGTGCGTGTACATGCACGCCACGCATTTGTGTGCGGCACGGGAGCCACCCGTGTCATCTGTGCCACACCGACATACCGTGGCCGTCGACACATTGCATGTGTGCGATGTATCATGTATTATCAATACATGTCTGAAATAGATCGATAATGTAGGAAACGGGATGTTAGAACTGTCGATATATATTATCGACATTTTTAGTTCCGCTTAGATGATGGCGCTATCCCGTCGGAGTTCGGCTTCCACTATAGGATCCCCTTAAGTTAGTAACAATAAGATCATTACAGACTGGTTCCACAAAAAGACTTTCTCAGGAAGATGCTTGTCTTTCTTTTCAAATCATCCTACACAACATAAAGTAGGAACGATATATAATTTCGTGGACAGAGCCATACTGTTATCTCACCCGCGGTTTTACAACAAAATAATATATTTTATAATTGACATCTTATTAGAAAACGGATATCCAGCAGACTTAATATTTAGACACATTAATCTGAGAATTAAAAAGTTACAATTTATCAAAAGTAAATCCACTGGTGAGAACAAGTTGGACGACAGCAACAATGCAGAAAAAGAAAAAAAGGGATTTATCGCCCTCTCATACTTGAAATCCGCTTCTGAAATCATCGCGGCAGCTATTGATAAGACGAATTTATCCATAGGTTACAGGACTGTTAATAAACTTAATAATATAATTAGAGTCCAAAAGGACAGGAATCCTCATTTTAATAATAATAATGTAATCTATAAAATATGCTGTAACAATTGTGATGCTTCATATGTGGGGCAAACCAAAAGACAGTTAAATACTAGACTGAGGGAGCATAAATATAATGTCGCTTTAGACTCGTCCAAACATGCGGTAATATCGAAACACATCACCTCTCTCAATCATTCGTTTAATTGGGACGAAACACGAATTCTAGATTGTGAGAGCAATTATCATAAAAGAATCATCTCCGACATGATCCATATTAAAGAACAAATCAATGGCATTAATTTGAACAAAGACCGAGTCATTGGACGATGCCTATTTTGACATTCTAAGTGAACTATCTAGATTCAAACATAAACAGGACTGTGCGATGTCGACCATCTGATGTATTCCGTTCTCGCAGTAACAGTAGGTCCTCGGTACGAAACACATTGTATCTGCGGATAACATTGACAGAACACGAGATTTGTCAGCGTGACTACTTATGTAAGTTTATTAGCGCAAATAATACAAGATAGGAATCTAATTTTCTTCAATTGTAACACAGTTATCACTAAGCATGATCACGCGAGCAAGAACTAGACCGACTTAACTTAGGACAAATTCTGACAATGTACACTGCTAATGCTGGTTGCATTTCGCTCTCACAAAGGACCAGGACTAAGATGCAGTTCCTTCCCGCAGAAGACTGCTACTATAGGGAAGTAATGGATTTTGATCGTTATACGTTTTAAGATGATTTGTAACGGAACACTGCGCGTCTAATAATAGCGTTAATCATATCGATTTGACTTTGTTTATATGTCGCACCATTGACGATGACTATTGAAATTCAATGTTTTTGTATATTATTCTGATGTGAGCTCCAATAGACTTTATTTTTACTAAATGTAATAACATCTGCCCTGAAGAAGACCAAGTAGGTCGAAACGTTGGCTTTAATGATTAAATTTTCACGGTTATTGTAAAAGAATTTTTATTTAACAACACCCAAAAACCGCTCGCAACACAGGCCGAAATTTAGGATTGGCAAATATAAATTGTTGTCTTGCATATTACAAATTAGGATACATCTTTATTTGTGAATGAAAATATATTAATACTGTAATTAGATTTAAATATAAAATATTCGAAAAAAATGTAGATGTAAATTTATTTCTTACCGCCATGTTTTTAGCGTCGGGAAGTCTTGTTAATACGAAATAGGCCACGTCGTAGTTATTCTAATATACATATATATATTTTTTTTTAAGTAGGCAAATCCTTATGGATACCCCTGACCCCGGAGGGAGATCAAGGGTGCCAGACTCTTACCTCAGCTCGGGAGGGTCGCGTGCAATGGCAGACATGAACCTCTCAGTCCATGCATGCCACCCCGGCGGTTACCCGCCTCCCTCCCGGCTCTACTTTGGAATGTTCCATTTCCAATAGTATCTTTTTGTTTTGTTTATGCGGGGGAAATCTTCGAAAAGACACCTTCGGCCCTGGGGTTCGGGCCGGGTGGTAGTGTGGGATTCTATGCATGTGCATCGCAGGGATAGCACATGCATAGCCTACCCACTAAAACCCCCGCGGGTGGCCAACTTCCGGCGTTTAAGGGATGCTCCGAGATACAGACGGAGTACTACTACCGTGGGCATTCACCACTTTTTCCACGCCATCTTTGGCCATGATCCGCTTCCAATGGTATCTAGCTGCCATCATACCACCATAATACCAAGTACTTCTCATAATTTCCCATTCCTCACCTTCAACAAAATTTACACGGTCCATTATATTTGTACAAACTATAATTTACGTGTTTTGTGTATTTCATACGTAATCAAAGTGAACAAATTCTATATAAACCTAAACATTCGGTCTAAATTTGGAAATTATAATTAAAGCGTTTTGTGTACGTTTATAAATCTTACAATTTTGTGATATTATTTATAAATACTACAAAACAGTCAACAGCGGAAGCTTTGAATATTTCGAAGCCATTATACGATTTAAGGATTAATTAAAATACTGTTGAATGACACGTTTCGTATTTCGTTGCCGTTTACATTATTTCTTATATCGTTCAATCCCATATTCCTTTCCTGTATGTCCAATTCGTCATAATATACCTCAGGCTGCGGTATGTTGTAAAATTTTGCTATGTTTTGAACAACGCAGCAAGCATTAACAATGAGAGCTGAAATTGTTTATAACATCATAAAATTAATATTACTATTAGTATTACATTAGTATTTACAAGATGCAATTGGTATATGAATCTTACCTGAAAATTCTGGTGAATAATGTAATGCTCCCTCTTTTCTTAAACATCTCCATCGTCCCTTTAACATACCAATAGCTCGTTCTATACATGACCGAGCTCTTACATGAGCATTAGTATAACGAGCCGAAGGTGATCCATCTGGTTGTCTTGGTTTTGGTGTCAGTAAGTACGGTAACAAAGGATATCCGGAATCACCTATAATATTAAAATCATGCTATGCATATATCAACGATATAACACTTCTATCTGTATATTATATAATATTTCTAATATTAATAATAATATTAATGTAATATACCTAATGACCAAGCATTTGTTCGTCCATTCTGAAATTGCTGTTCTAAGTGACGCGAAAGAATTGAAGCATTCCAGACACGTGCATCGTGGGTTCTTCCTCCATGACCACTATTTACAAATAGTATCTTCCCATTGAAATCACTGACCTTAAAAAGATTAAAAAATAATAATTGTTCTGTAATAATAATTTTTTATATAATACTTATTATTTATCTTATATAATACTTACCAACAAAACATTTAACGAATGATATAACTTGCGATTAATATACAAATGCTCCCGTTCCTTGTTTGGAGGCCAAATTGCTACATGCGTACCGTCGATGGCACCTATTACGCCCGAAAGTCTACAATTGCATCCAAAACCTGTAATAACAATAAAAATTATAAAATATTTACTTATAATAAGTATTATATAAAATACTGTACTGTTGCTTAATGAGTTCAATCTAAATGTTCTGTTGGAAATTTTATCCAATATTGCATGATTTGATTAAGTGCTTCTATGACAGTATGGATTGCTCCGGACAATGATGATTGGCACATACAAGACAGAAAGTCTTGACTAATACGACGTTGGTCTGCCAGTATGTTCACTCTCTGTCGGCACCTTTGATCTATTGGTTTCCGATGTTCAGCCATGTTTTTCGGTGGACTATCGACGTATCAACGGTTAAAGGGCTCCGGGTTGTAACACTACCCAAATGTCATACGCCGATTTTTTTAAAACTGTGTGCACACATGTAAAACTTCGAAAAATATTTGTGTCGTGTTTTTTTATTTTTGCTTATAAAGCGTTTTAAGAGTAGAAACTACCTTCGAAATATTAACCTTCTCAATTCTATGTATAACAATCCTTTAGGCCATGCACATCGATTTTTTGTAAAAATACCAGAAAACCCTGAAAACTCCTAGAGATAGTATTCTGGTACAAAAACCATTCGGGATAACGTACATAGGGTTGAGAAGGTTAATATTTCGAGGGTAGTCCCTACTCTTAAAACGCTTCATGAGCAAAAATAAAAAAATACGACAGAAATGTTTTTCGAAGTTCTACATGTGTACACAGTTTCAAAAAAATTGTCCTGTAACATGTATGTACAAAGTCTTGCCATGTACAAATTATAACCTTTCGTCCTTAGGGAAAGTAAAAAAATAGCAATTTGAATTTTTGCTCGATTTTGGCAGTCACGAACGCTGCAAATTTTATAACTTCTGCTTTTATTTATTTTGGTGTCACACTGATTAATGAATTTTTAATTTTTGCGATACTATTTCACCGAAAATTTGAGCGCTGTGGTGTGTCACACCGACTTTGCACTACCACATGTACAGAAACTCTCCAATTGGTCAAAGAGGATCAGATAGAGTGGAAGCTGTCATAAGAGCCAATAGCGTGTTCGAGTTTCAGAGCCATGTACCAGCTCAGAGGCCATCCTAAATCCCCCCACTCTTCAATAACGCGAATATTTAAACTTTATCATTTTAAAATTGTTTAATATTTCATTAAGAAATTTTTTATGCTCCGAAGTACTACTGATAGCATAATTTAATTTATTACCCACAGTTTTCTTTAGTAGTACTGAATTTAATGAGTTGAATAATTTATCTACGTCATTAACGAATTCAAAAGTCATGTCATTTGTGTTCTCAAATTTCTCTGGAAAAATAAGTTTGTAAACTAGGTGAGCTGTGTACATGGGTTCCGAAAAGACTTGCGCGGCCAGAGAAACGCTCATTTTTGAAAAGTTGCCCAATTCAAAATGACGGTCTGAAATTTTCGGTATTAAATTTAAAGAGCTTTCCTGACTTAATGCATATACCTTTTTAATTTCATTCCAATCAACAGTTCCGCCTCGGTAACTCAATTTTTTCTGTTCTACATTATTTCTGAGAGATTTTAATAAATGAGGAGGATCAAATAGAAAAAAAATCTTGTCCGGTATACCTTTTATGAAAAGAATGGCTTTTCTTCACTAGTAACCCCCAATGCTCTTGGTAAACTTTTATTCCTAGGACCTTGATCGCAAACAACTGACTTAACTATTAGACCAGTACTACTGACTTTCTCTAATGCGTATTTAACGATGTTATGCGTCTTTATTGTGTTGCCTGTTTTTCCTAAGAAAACATATCCTATTGTTTGTTTCATTTTTTTGTTAATCCACGTTATCATCACTACCAAAGCCGATGCTGCTTCTACTGGGTCACGTGTTACGCCATCATCTGCTAATCCTTTGAAATAATCGGAATGTGGATCATAATGAACTTCGGAAGTTAGATTAATTTCATCAAATAAAAGTGATACTAATTTATCTTCTCTTGGCGCGTTAGCGAAGTTATTTTTCAACAAAACTGTTTCACTAATTCCCACGTAAATTGGACATTTTTTTTGGTATTCTCTGAGCGTTCTCTCTGATGGCAGATTAATAATTTTTTTCAGAAATCTATAAGCTTTTGGCGAATGATACAGAATAGATAATGCGAGATCTTTAAACTCGTCGCTATATCTTTTTCGTGAATTTTTGACACACGATAAACGTAAGTGAGTTGCGAATAATGTTTGCGCAGTTTTTGATAAGTATCTAGCGGATTGCGTAATTATTGTTTCAATTTCTACTGACTTCTTTGGAATAGTCTCTCTTTTATCACGCTGTAATCGATAAATTTTAGAACATAAAGCTTTTATCTTTCGTTCTTGAGCATTAAGTCTTTACGACTTAGGGGTCAACTTGAGGAAGCTTTTGGTGATGATGTTGACGTTTCATTTAAGATACGTTTTGGCGTAAATAATTTCGAGGGTTTAAGTGTTTGATTCGAAAATGTTTTAGTCGGTGTGAGAGTGATTCTTTTTGACGGTGAGTGTGATTTTAAATGTATCGGTATATGCTTGGTCGAAATTTTTCTTGGTGTGAGGGTTATACTGGCTGAAGGTGACGCTAATTCTAAATGTATTGTTGGCGTTCGTAAATCTGAATCCCGTTCTGGCAACTGTATTAACGTGTCATTGAAAATCTGTGTTGGAGTGAAGACTTCTGAGACTTCAAAATTTTCAGTGAAAAATGTTTTCATCGGTTTGGAAGTAGACTCTGTTAATGGGGAAGTTACTTCCAAAGATATCGATGTGTTTTTCTCTTTGACGTCGATGAAACAGTTGGCGTTTGTGGAATAGATGTGAAATGGATGGCGCTGGGCGAGAATGATAGATTCACTTGAGCTAGGTGTCTTTCATCTTCTTCCTCATCTAAATAGCGAAAAAATAATCATTTGTAACGATAGATGGTGGAAATAAGATGTTAAACACATGATTTTATTACATCACGACCAGCTTTATTTTCAATATATAAAAAATAACGTGTTATTCGTCAATGTGCTTCAAAATTGAACATATTTGTAAAATATAAACGAAACTCATTAATGTAGAAATCAATGGATGACATTCTATGTACAATTATCGGAATGTGGAAATCAGTGGATGAGATTCTATGTACAATTATCGGAATTAACACAGTTGATAGGAAATTCAACATCCTTTTTCACTTTTTACCATTATATTTTTTTACCTGATAGCACAATCTTGATGTTATCGTTGGTTTCAATGTTAATTGTTGCTGGTTGTTCTACAGTTGGTTTTTGTATATCCAAAACCACTCTCTTCGATGGATGGAAACAATCTCCTATAAAATATAAGTCTTATTGTGGAGAAAAAAGTAAGTAGGAGCTTTCCAGAAAATAATTTTTGCCTGAGGCATTGAAAATTTTGGGCCTCAATGACAAATTGTCAATAAATTGACGGCAATGTGTTTCTGGGTTATAAGCTAATTGTTAATTTAAGATAACTCCAAGATCGTTAATGGACTTTGAAAATAAATATTTTCTACTTAAATTACCTTTAAGGGCCGATCGATAAATCTCCACTTTGTCCTTGTGATATTTGATAACTGGTGGTGATGGAGATTTGCGATGAGGTTTAATGGTAGGTATCGCTCCATGAACAAGCAGCGGCCTTGGGTACTTTTTCCTGATACATTTTGACTCAAAATGATCCGAACAAATACGGAGATGATTTGGAGGATCCCCTTGCACACCAGCAAATTCCTGCCATTTCTTTCGCCTGTAAATCAATTTTTTATTAGAGAATTCCAATATATATCATACAATACCATAGAATCATAATTCATTGGTTCAAAATCAATAACAATTTTAATAATTAAATAATTTCCAAAAACTTATTTTTAAACTTAAAACAGAAATATCTATTTTCATTCATGACATAAGATAAAAAATGACGTTAAGTGGTGTCGATGTTTGTAACGGTCGCGTTTTCTCGCTCGGAATTCGCTCGCCAGGCCAGGGTGAGAAAAACGTGGAGACACTGGTTGGTTTTACAAAGATCTTTATTCTATGCTATTCACAATACATATGGATGGAGGGTGTGAGTGTATGTGCGTGTATGTGTGTTGCTCCGCTGAGCCGCTGTGTACGTGTGGAGGTTGATTCGCGGACAAGTACGGAGGCACGGTTGCCTGACGGATTCGCGGACGGAGGCACGGTTGCCTGACGGAGGCGCGGCTTATTACTAATAGGACAGGTCGGTCAGGAGCTCAGTCGGGGGCGCCCGACTGAGCGGCCCGTACACCGGGGGCACCCGTCTTCCGTACGGCGGAAAGGGTCGGGGGCGCCCGACCCAGAGGCAGGAGGGGGCAGGTAAAACCAACCGGGGGCACCCAGCTGGGGAGGCCCGTACCCTGGGGGCACCCAGGTGAGAACGGGGGCGCCCGTTCTCTGTACGGAGGACGAGGTTGGGGGCACCCAACCTAGAGAGCGGTCTCGGAGAGTGGTCGTGACGGGAACAGGAGTCGGATAGGACTGGTGACTCGAGCCGGCTCGAGTCCCCTATTTATACCCCGAGTGGAAGTGGTGGGGGCTGCCCCACCACTCTGGCATCGGAGCACGTGCGTCGTGACGCCGAGCGCGTGCTAGACGGCCGTCAGGGCCGTATCGGTAGTGACGAATACGCGTATCGTCACATGTTTAATCACAACATATTCAAGTATATTTTATACTTACAATTCAGGATTTGTCGGCTGTTGGAAAAAGGATACATCTTTGTAACTTTATTATTTTTTTTGCAATTTTTGACGTAGCATCGCAGGGTCATTCTTTTTTTTTTTTCATTTATACAATATAATTTTCTGCCAACTTGCTGCCAACGACAAGCGCAATGGTTAAAGTGGAGGTATCTTGCAGAGTGAGAGAGAGTGAGAGAGCATAGCTTTGTGAGAGAGAGGATTGCAGTAGTGCGGCTCCGAACTGCTAGATGGCGCGAATCGCGGACACGGCCAGCTTCCACTCTATCTGATCCTAGAGGCCTAGATAATCAGAGAAGCGACAACTCTACCCCCACCTAGAGTCCTATACCCCCACCATGGTTCCCATTGGGCCCGCAGCTGATCGCTTGTGAAGAAACTAACCTCTGAAGCGTCGTCTACAATACGCGGAGTAAGAAGTAAGAGTAAGCGTAAGAAGTGAGAAGTAAGTGTAAAATAAAGCTAAAATGAAGGCGTAAGCAAAATAAATTATTTTTATTTCTTAGTCTAACTTCAGCTCTTACGCAAGATCCTTTATTGGGATAAATTCATATTTTGCACGACTAAGGCTGCGGTCCACTTGACGCTACAAATGCTTTGAAGCGTTCTTCTTCTGCTTTTTTCTTCATTGAAAGAAAGGAGAAGAGGAATGCTTCGAAGCATTGTAGCGTCAAGTGGACCGCAGCCTAAAGCAACAGAGTTCTTTAAAAGCGCGCTCCCCGAACCCAGCCGGAATCAGCTGCGGGCCCGATAGCCTCGGTTTTGATTGGTGCCGCGGTCAACCAATCAGCAAGCGTGCCCTCAATGTCGCTTCTCTGATTATCTAGGCCTCTATCTGATCCTCTTTGCAATTGGTGACACCATCGAAAATGGCGATGCGCAGTACGGATCGGCGCAAACCACAAAAAAGGGTTAAGTTAACATACTGGTTATACTGTGGCTATTGGTTCTGGGGATCGATTGTGTATCTTGAAACAAGGTAAAAATTACAAAAGTGAACAGATTTCGACAAATAAAACCGTAGATACGCTAGTGAATTTCTTCACTTTTGTAATTTTCACCTCATTTTAAGCTACACAATCGACCCCTTGGTGCAGTTTGGTACTTTGGTTGCTTATACCAGAGTCACGTCAAAAATCGTCTATTGTAGGGTCTCTAGACTGGACTAGGTTGAATTTCTCCTAGAGCGATTAATGTGGGCGTTGTTATTATCAAGAGTATTACAGAACTTGATGGGCAGCTAGGCAAGAAGGTCGCGGAATCGCAGACCCAAAGATATTTCTGATGACTTTTACCTTATTGTGCCGTGTTCCATTCAAGATTCATTCCTTCATTCGTTCATTCATTCCATTCATTAACGCGAGTTGTTCACGTTACAATCATTCAATGTCAAACATATCATTCATTTATTCATACATCATTTTGGTGAAAAAATTTCTCATATTTTCTCCGAAATTTTTAGGACGAGAATTAGGACTTATGAAAAATTCTGAAGTATATGATATTTCTCAGATACTATCAAAAATAATTGGATGAAGATTTTTAGAATATATTTCAATATCCGTATATATGAAAATTTCTGATAAATAGCACAGATTTCTTATATTTATTCATGTTGTTGGTATCAATTTCTTGATATCCGCGACTCGTGTCGCCTGCGTATGTGGACGCTATTACTATTACTGTAGATGGTCTAATAATGAAAGACACCTTTTTAATTTTCTGTATGTATTTAATGCGTGCTGCCGTGACGACTCTCCGCTTGAGACTCCCGCGTATACAAAGAAAAAATCTTGACTAGACTCGCCGCTCAGTGTTCGACCGACAGCGCTACCAAGTAGTAACCTAGTAAATAGCGAAGTAACTAGCGAAACATAGATCCCTGTAGGCGGGCTACTTAAAAACTATTCGTACGCAACAATTCAGATTCTACAAGGATATATTAGCGATGTAACAGGAGATTCTAAGCCCAACGTCTAGAGTTAGATCCAATAAGATTACCGAACAAACCTCGACGGCTGTGCCGGTAACTATACATCGTCTAACGGCCAATGAGCGTCGGCCCTGGTGTGGCGGCTTCCCCTCTCTTTCGCGGACCGTGAGGGATTGCCGGTGAAAAGCGGAGCGACTCTCTCTCTACGTCTGAACGTCGTGCGAACAGGTGAAATACTCGAATACGGACTGTGTGTAGCAAAATGGGTACCCGATACCAGGCGGGACGATGTGGAGCCGTTAAGCTGCCTTTGTAAGACACGGAATCAGGATAATGGAATGATATTGTATGAGAATGATCTAATTGCAAGGAGTGAGCAAGTAAGAATTATCTAAATTGTTTGTTCAATCGGAAACGTAAGTAATGAATTTATTTAAGTAAGGTAATGGGTCCTTCCAACTCCCACCCCTGAGTCCATTTAATTATACGTTACTAATTTTCGTGAAATTAGTTGGCGCCCATCTTAATCATTAATAAGAAGGTTAGAAATGTGGCAAATGATGAGCTGCTGGAGATGATTCCTGACTAGACTCCGCCCTGCCTCTGTAGAAACATAATCTACGATCGGCAGGAAATCTGATGCTACTTCTAAATAAATATTAAATTCTGTGAGCCCTAACAGTCATGGACCCGACCGCGTTAGGTGTTGGCTCTATTCGTCTAAATTAATTGTGTAATTGAATAGATAAATTGTGTAAAAGAATAGACCCTGTCTCATTTGGCGCCCAACGTGGGGCCCGTTGGAAATTTTTGTGTTAATAGAAAGGAATTTATGTTAATAAAAGTAAAGAAAATTAATTGAACGTAAAGCAAAATTTCGTGCGCTGTAGTCAGGCTCTCAGGAATGCGCTCGAACGCGTATAGCAATAGAGGTGTTTACGCCGATATCCGAGTCTGTTTGTGTACATTTTCTTATGTGACTTATCTTATTAAGTTGCTCTTATTGAATTCCTTTCTATTTCCTTCGAAGTTGATATTCGAATGAATTACTATCGTATACATTTAAATATATCCTGAATTATTATACGAAATATATATATGACAGGATTAATTGATAAATCTTAATAAAATAAGTAAAATATATGTGTCTCAAATTGATTATATGTTGTTGAATCGTTCGTACATGTAATTATTTATTTATTTATTATGATTAAGTATGTAAATTTATTTATTGATTATTAATTTCGTCTGAATGAAGGTCTTGCCCTGATTCACGACGATTTGTAAATTTATTTATTGATTGTGTGTATTAATTTCGTCTGAATGAAGGTCTTGCCCTGATTCACGACGATATGTAAATTTATTTATTGATTATTAATTTCGTCTGAATGAAGGTCTTGCCCTGATTCACGACGATTGTAAAATTTATTTATTGATTATGTGTATTAATTTTGTCTGAATGAAGGTCTTGCCCTGATTCATGACAGTTTACCTTCATTTATTAGTTATTAATTTTGTCTGGATGAAGGTCTTGCCCTGATTCATGACAATCTAGTATGATTAAACTATCTTGCAGTTGGATCTTGCTCTGACTCGTGAACATGATTCATTACTTGTAATGCTAATTATTGATTAATTATTGATTATTGATTGTTGATAAACGAAATTTTTTTGGCTAACGCGAGTCTTGCCTCCGTGGTTGATTAATTATTATCCGTGGATTGTACCGCGAAGTGTACATCGAGTACTGTTAAATATTATTAAACAAAGCCTTATCAGATTAAGGCATTGGCTCAGTAGAGGATGACTTCAATGTTTTTCTCGCCACCTAAGAGGAAGCCTATAGAAATCCAAAATCGGCAAACAGAAAATACTGCTTCGGCATCGAACACTTTAAATCAAACTGTATTGTTAGGTCAGGTAAATGAAGATATGGCGAACAGTAATCTTCCGATAATAGAAAGCGAAATAATTGCAGAAGCCGACAATCCAAGTACGGACGCGAGCGTTTCGGTTGGAACAATGTAAATATTCCTCCGTCTTCGATTCAAACGAATACCGTAAATATTCCCCCGTCTTCGGTTCGAACGAATGCCGTAAATAATGTAAATATTCCTTCGTCTGTCGGGAGGGGCAGGGGTTACCGAACACCTACCCCTCCTACAGGAGCAATACCACGAATTTCACCGGTCGCCAACATGTTAGGAACTGTCTGCTCCCGTTTAGACGCCATGGACGGCCGATTAACCGCAATTGAATCTATAAAGGAAACGGTTGATCTTATGATGGAGAGATTCAACCACTTATTGAGAACTCAAAGCGTCAGTAACGCTGAGGTAGATTTGGCTAGACAAATACCTTCAACGAAATATTTCCGCGGGTTAATCTTGCGTCCGAAGGGGGAGCTAACAGACGGAATCCTATATTAGAATACTTAAGCGATGACGAACCTGACGGAACAAATACCGATAACTTACAGCCGATTAGGCGCCGCGAAGTCCCCCTAATTCGAAGAGAACCATCTGATACCTCAGGAGCATTCGTTCCGTATACTCGAGTTATCTCAAATAACGAAGCAAAATCACGACAGAATGCTCCATCCGGTGAAGGAGGTTCAATCGAAAGGGAAATACGCCGAGTACATTTTCGAGCCAACGATTTTCAATCAACGCTGCGAAGTTCGGCTGCGGCCGAGCCCCTGGGCGACCGGCGAAGTTTTATTGTATCGCGATGCGTGTGATCGGCGCGGTTGCCTTCCTGACGTGTCGTACGAACGGGGAAGTCGTCCTACCTTGGGTCGGCCTGAAGTTGACCGAGAGTTGCCTTCGCGAGAAGGGGTACCTTGTCCTGGAGATCTAGCGACTCTAGCGACGAGGACGAATTTAATCGCGCACGTAATATCCAATACCCTTATGCGCGGAGAAGTACCGGGTCACCGAATTATCGTTGCGGCAGAGATAGCTCTTTATCTGCGAATGTCGACAATCATGAAAATTCTATTGCGTTCAAAATTGGTCGAATCGTAAGTACGTGGAAAATTACCTTCCCTAAAACCGAGAAGGACCCCGATCAGTTTTTGCTAATATTAAAGGACTACTTGAGTATCAGCGGTGTACACAAGGACTTATTTGTGCCTTGTTTGTCGAAAATATTCGAAGGCCCATACCGATCTTGGTACCTTGTTAACAAAAATTTGTGGCGAACATGGAAGGACTTTTCGAGGGCTTTTCGTTACCAGTGGGAGTTAAAAAGGCGGACGGCGATCTCTTTGTTGAGGTGCGAGATTTGAAACTCGAAAAGGGGGAAAGTTTGGCCGAGTTTGCCTGTAGAGCGCGACTTCTTTTTGAGCGAATGCAACGACCTCCCGAATTCAGAGAACAATTAAAACAAATTTTGGCCAAATTTAACCCGCGTCTTACATTCGAAATTCTAAACTTGCCGTTAAGAAACTATGACGAATTCTTTCATTATATAAACGAGCGTAACTATTTATATAAAAGAGCTGTTGAATCGCAAAATTCGCGCCCAAAATCAAGACGAACGGAGTTGGATTGTGCTCAGGTACAGTTCAACCCCGGCGGAGAAGACGAAAACGACCAATCGACCAGCGATGGACGACGGGAATGATTATGATGGCGAACAACTCACCCATTTAAAAAGCCGTCGAACAGAAGATTTCAAGAACACCAAAGAAGCATCAGGAACCTCAGGGCTCTAAAACTCTGGTTCGACACAGACTTGAGCAGAACTTAGAGCGTTTCGATAAGACCGACAAACAAACTAATACGACGACCTCAAGGACGGAACAGCCAACAAGCAGTTATTCAAGAGGATCTTACGATCAGAGTAAAATGTTTTGTTATAACTGTGGACAAAAGGGGCATGCCACACGCTTCTGTACTGCCAGCCGGCAGGTGGTATGTCTTGGTTGCCGAAACATCGGTCATGATAGTCTAAATTGCCCGAAAGCTCAGGGAACGGACCGAGCCCGCAATAACCACGCCTCAGGTTGTTAGCACCAAGGGCACACACGAGGTATTAGAAGAAACAAGATTGACAACTAAAGTTACACCTAAAAAGGAAACGATTAACATAGAACAGGTTAAAAATCTAGACAACCCAAGCAATGCAACTTGTTTAGAAACAAATAAGATCGAAACGGGGACCACGTCGCCCATTAAATTAAATATCTTGGACGAATCTGAAGACGAATCAGGGATGTCTGATGACGAAATCGAACTGCCTGATCAAAATCAACTCGAAATATCTCCGGACAATTCCCTTCATTTGTCATCAATCACAGACAAACCCACCGACACTGATCTCGCTGTTATTACTGAGGTTCCGGGTCGTAATACATTGAGACGCTGGAGACCTCCCTGTCTGCCGCCACATGCTGTTCATCGTTTAACTCAAAGACGAATTTACTGTGACGTTGAAGTTAAAGAACCAATAAAAGCTGTAAAGATACCCGTTGAAATTTCCATCTTTGGAGAAAAAATTCGCGGAATTATAGATAGCGGCAGCGAAAGGTCTTTCATGAGTGAATCGGCTTATCAATCGTGTCAAGAAATTTCAGATTCAGGAAATGACGCCCGACACCCTCGTCGAAGATGGGCGTACGACTTGGCGATCGTTCTGTGGTTAAAACTCTGGGTGGTACCAGTTTTGTAATTGATATTGGCGACGTTTACGGCCCTCAGTGGTTCAGCGTACTACCAGGATTGTCGGGTGATCTAATCCTCGGTATGGACTTCTGGCTAGCATTTAAGGTAACCGTCGACCCGTTTTCTCGAACATGGAACTTAGCCGGCAGTAATTATACTTTTCCATTGTCACATCGTTTTGTTTTCCCTACTGAGCTACAGACTCTTACCGTAAACCAGACTCAGAGGCTAAAAGAATTTTTAGATGCCGAATTTGCAAAATTCGATGAGAAGTCCACCGGCGAAACTGACCTCATCAAACATGTAATCGAATTAAATGACCCCACGCCGTATCGTCAGAAACCGTACCGACGAAGTGAAGTTATCCGTAAATTCATCAACGAAGAGACGGATAGATTACTGAAGAAAGGCTATATCACTGGAGTAATAGCGAATGGGCTTGCTCGCCTGTTGTTGCTCCAAAGGCTAATGGCGGACTTAGGCTCTGTAATAAATTATCAACCGTTTAATCGTCAAACCAAGAAACCTGCTTACCCCTTGCACAACATGAGATCAATTTTATCGCAACTGCATCAAGCAAAACTTATTTCGACCTTGGATATGAGTGAGGCCTTTCACCAGATCCCCATGGACGAAAATAATCGAAAATATACTGCGTTTGTTGTTGAGGGTAAAGGATTGTTGGAGTGGCTTAGAATGCCGTATGGTCTTACAGGCGCGCCGTCGACGTTTCAACAGTTGATGGATACCTTAAAAAGACGCCTAAAGAAGTAATTATAGAACGAAATTTACCAAATAAATGGGCTGATCAGGTTGTTTACCTACCTTGATGATTGGATAGTTCTTAGCCAAGATCTCGACGAACATATGGCCTTGTTGTCATTGGTCTTTGAGGTACTCCGCGAGGCAAAGTTGGTAATTAATAGAGAAAAGAGCAGCTTTGCTTGCAAAGAGTTAAGTTCCTGGGCTACATGTTGATGAATTTGGCATGAAGGCGAATCCAGAGAAAATCCAACCAATTCTCGACTTTCCCGTTCCGAAGGATAGGACTCAGTTACGTCAGTTTAACGGCCTCGTAAATTGGTATCATAGGCATCTGAGAAACGTTGCGAGAATACAGGGACCTTTAAATAAACTGACCAGTCCGAAAGTTCCTTGGAAATGGACTGAGGTTGAACAGGAAGCTTTCAACAAAGTTAAAAGGGCTCTAGCTAACGCGCCGCGATTGTATGTCCCAATACCGGGACAACCATTTACCTTATATACGGATGCTAGCGACTTCGGCTTGGGAGCAATACTTGTACAATTAGATCCTGATACCCGTAAGGAAAACCTCATAGAAGTTTTGAGTCGTCCGTTAAGGGGCCCAGAACTACATTACACTACAACCGAAAAGGAGTGCCTGGCTGTCGTCTGGTCTGTTGAAAAACTACGTTGTTATCTGGAAGGCATGCCATTCAAGGTCGTCACGGACCACCAAGCGTTACAATGGCTGCACGGACTGAAGAATCCTGTGGGTCGACTTGCCAGATGGGCGATCTATTTATACCAACACGATATGACAGTCGAGCATAGACGCGGCACGATGAACGAAGCGCCTGATGCATTATCACGGATGTTTGATGTTGACGTTGATCCCTTTGGCTGGGAGGAAGTGATCGAGGAGACGATCCGAAATAGACTTCAATTAAACTCAATTCGTGATCAGGACTGGTACCAGACAAAATTCAAACTAGTACGAGCACAACCAGACAGATTCACTGAATGGAGAATAGAAACGGTGAGCTACTGTACTATCGACCCGACTATGAAAAGGCTGTCATAGACGATGAACATCCATGGAAAAGGGTTGTAAAACCGGATGACGTACTAACGATTCTGCGCGAAAACCATGACACACCGCAAGCTGGACATTTAGGCAGAGACAAAACGTTGGATAGAATTAGACAAAATTACTACTGGCCCGGTATGTCGCAGGATGTTAAATCTTACGTTGAAGAATGCGAAACTTGCCTTAAGGTAAATACAATCAGAATCCTATAAAGGGCCCGTTGATGACAAGGCCGTTACAAAGCCCGTGGGCTCAGTTGTCTATTGACACCGTTGTCTCACAAACGCGGACAAAAAAGAGGTAATT
>JASTWL010001635.1:0-29201 GCA_035220575.1 Temnothorax rugatulus | reverse complement strand
TAGATTTGAAGCGAGATAGGGAGGAGAAGGAGACGATAGAATAAAGAAGGTGAGAGGAAGGCAGAAAATAAAAAGAAGAGTAGAGGCGATTAATAAGGGAAGTGAGGGGAAGAATAAAGCGGAGAAGGAGCTCAAAAACATGACAGGTAGAATAGGTAAGGTAGCTAGCGCAGGGAGAGAGAGAGAAGTGCGAGTATATGTAGTGAAAGGAGTATAGATGATTATTTGAAAAGAAAAGATAGGAAGAGGGAAGAGGCGTCTAAAAGGAGTAGGAAAATGGTGAGATCGCTAGAGAAAGAACAGATGTTAGGGATAATGAGTAAAATGATGAGGAAATACGGGAATTAAGGAAAGAACAGAAAGAGCAAGGGGTAGAAGATAGAAAGCAAGAAAGAGAAAAAATGATAAGAGATGAGATTAGGAAGATGAAGGCGATGTAGAGGAGAGATAGGTGAAATGGTAGAAGAAAAGTGAGGAATTGAAGAAGGAGATAAGAGAGTTGAGATGAAGGCTGGAGAGTATAGAGAGGGAGAAAGATGGGAAGAAGGAAGGGCGGGGAGAAGTGAAAGAGGAAGAAAGTGGGAGATAGGAAACAGCGATAAAGCAATGGAAGCGAAGGTAAGAGAGCTAGAAAGGTGGAGAGAGTTAGAAGAGAGAGACAGAAGGAGGAACAATGTAGTAGTGAAAGGGGTGGAGATGGAGGAGCGAAGGCTAAAGAAAGCGGTATAGAAGCTATGGCTAGAGATGGGGGTGGAGGGAGGAATAGAGGAGGTAAAAGAGATAGGAAGAAAGACGGGGAAAAAGAAGAAGATGGTTTTAGTTAGGTTAAAAGATAGAGTAAGAAAAAGAGAGGTAATGCAGAGAAAAAATGTGTTGAAACGGAGGATGGAAAGAATAGAGGATGACATAACCTTGAAGGAAAGAAAAAAATGCAATGGAGCCTGGAGAGGATAGCTGAGAAGGAGAGAAGGAATAGGAGGAGAGCTTGGATAAAGTATGGAAAAATTGGATAGAGGATAAGTGGTGGAGTTGGGATGAGGAAAAAGAAGTCCTGATAGATGGAAGGGGAAATGAAAGAGAGGAGCAAAAAGGAGGCGGGGGGGGGGGGGGGGGAATAGGAACAGAGGAAGAGGAAAAGAGTAGAAGAGAGGGAGACGGAAAAATGAAAAGGGAGGGTAGTGAGGAGGGAGGAAAAACGATAAGAGGGGAGGGCGGAGAGAAGAAGGAGAGTTAGGAGGAAGAGAGTGTAGTGAGGCTGAGGGGAGGGAGGAAAGAAGTTAGAGAGAGTAGAGTGGGGAAAGTAAAAAGGAATGAAAGAGAGGAAAAAGAGGGAGAATAGAGGGGAAGGGGAAGAAAAGAATGCAGGAGGGGAGGAGGGGAAGAAACAGGAAGGAAGCTTAAAGATGGGCTTTTGGAATGTAACGGGAGTGAAGGGAAACAGAAGGGTTTTAGGAAAGGACAAAAGAGTGGGATGTCGTGGGGTTGGTGGAGACGTGGCTGGAACAGAAGGAATGGGAGAATAGGATGCCAAAGGAGTTCAACTGGAGGATACAGGGTGCAAAGAAAGAAAGAGTTGGAAGAAAAGGAAGAGCAATAGGTGGGATAATGATGGGAGTCAGAAAAGGGTTAGAGGGGAAGAAGAATGGGTGGAGGAGGAAGGGTTTAATGATTAGAGAAGTAAGATGGAAGAAGGAGAAATGGAGATTGGCAATAGTTTACGTAAGCGGCAACTTGGACAAGATAATGGGTAAGATAAAATCGGTAAAGGAGATGGAAGGGAGAGAGGAGAGATGGATAGTGGGGGGGGGGGGGGGGCAATTTCAATGCGAGAACAGGAGAGAAAGGAGCGATGGAGAAGAGGAAGTTGAAAGAATATGTGATAGATTATATCTTTCAGTAAATAAAGTAAAAAATAAAGAAAATTAGAGGTGGTGGTGGAAATATTGAAAAAATGGAAGAAGAGATAATTAGTGAAGAAAAAGGAAGAATGGGAGAAGTAAAAGCAGAGGGGATAACGAATGTGAAGTGTAAGGAAAAAAAAAAGAAAAATGAGAGCCGAGGAAGCGAAGTGTGATAAGTCTTATGCGAGAAGTAAAAAGAAAGAAGAAAACAAAATATGGGAGAGACAGATATGTGAAGTGAGCGGAGAGAAAAAAAGAAACGAGAGGTGGCGAATGAACATTGGTACAGTGAATGAGAAAGGGAATACATTTTATCGGAGAGAAATGGTGATGTGGGACGAGTGTTTTAAAAGGTGAATGGAACGGAAAAAGTTTGGACGTGAAAGCGCGCGCGTTAGCGCGCGTGTGTGCTAGTCCATAATAAAAAAATCCATGTGGACGCGAGAAGTTGGCCCGTGGTCGAGTCGTATTGTTGCCCCTTTTCCGCGTGCGGAAGTTGGCTGGCTGGCTGGCTGGCTGGTCGATCGAGATCGAGATCGCGGCGAGTTTGGTTGGCGAGTTTCGCGTGTGTATCGCGTGATGTGACGTGTGTTCGCAAGGTTAGTAGGAGTTTTTATTACATATAATATATGTGGATATAATATTGATAAATATATTTATCAATATATATAAATTATATTTTTTATTAATATATCTTTTAACGTTAATCTTCAATGTTTATTCATCGTAATAGAAGTCAATGACGTGTGCTCGCGTGGTGTCTTTTCGCGAGGTTAGTAAGGTTAGTAGGATTTTTATATAATATACATGATATTATTAGTAGGTAAATAAATAAATATATATAAATTGTATCGTACATATTAATATCTTTTAACGTCATCTTTAATGTTTATAACAAGGTCAAGTATAACTGCAATATTTCGATTTTGACTGTTCGCATTGAAAATTTGTAGTTGTTATTACTATTACGTACACTTTAGATTTTTAAGTACGACAAGTAATGAATATTGAAATATAGCTCATGTGTATAAAGTAATTGAACTTATTATTACAGAGTTACATTGAATAATTTCGAAATAGTGATAAGAGAGAGAGAGAGAGAGAGAGAGAGAGAGAGAGAGAGAGAGAGAGAGAGAGAGAGAGAGAGAGAGAGAGAGGAGAGGGAGGGAGAGAGAGAGATGGTTTCGTTTGTACGTCCTTTTGAAGAGTATATAAAGAGCTTTCAATGTCATTTATCGAAAACTTTATTAGGTACGTACGTTAGTATCAAAGTATAATTAATTTCATATAGGTTATGTTTCGATATTTATTGCTTGCTCGTACAAATCTAAGGTATACGTTACAATAACTATAGATTTTTAATACAGACAGTAAATTATATTTATTTTTGTAATTATATATTTTATATATATATAAAATATATGATTATCATCTCAGAGTGAACATAATGTCCTGATTTGAGATATGTGTATTGTTTAATTATGTATAGGGAATAATAAAGTTTATATCTTTTTTATATAGGTGCATGCCACTTCCTTGCAAGACACTTGGTCTACAAGTCAGGTCAAGCAGGGATAAAGAAGGCCAGTGTTACGATAACTTTTGACAATCGTGACAGAGAATCGTCTTTTATGGGTTATGAACAACACGAAGAGATTGTGATCACGAGACAGGTGGTGATTGGCGGTAAAAATAAGTACATGATCAATAGGACGAACGTACCAAATCAACGGGTGCAAGTTCTGTTCTGTTCCGTCCAATTAAATGTAAATAGTCCACACTTTTTAATCATGCAAGGTAGAATAACGAAAGTATTGAATATGAAACCGGTGGAAATTTTATCTATGCTCGAAGAAGCAGCAGGGACAAAGATGTACGAGAAGAAGAAGCAATCGGCACTGATCACTATAGAAAAAAAGGATAGTAAATTAAAAGAAATAGATACTGTATGTATTTTTTTGTTAATACTATGTTTGGCACTTGTATCTTGACATCTTGATTTCCTGATATTCTATTCGCTGTATTTTAGATCTTGAAAGAAGACATTGGTCCAAAGTTGAACAAATTGAAGGAAGAGAGAACAAGATACGTAGAATTTCAAGGCATAGAAAGAGAATTTGAGAAAGTTGGAGGGCTTTTTCGTAATTTGAAAGAAATGTATCAGAAAGACACTGAGGCTGTATTAGAGGCACAAGAGAAATACCAGAAGGTCAGTGCGGGTCTGCTGGAGAGTGAAGACGGCGAAAATGCAACATTGGAACAACAATTGATAAATGCCAAGCAAAGTGTGACGCAAGCGCAAACCGAGCTTAAACAATGTGAGATGACGCTAAATCACAATAGACAACAGGTTTGAATAAAAAACAGAAAGACATGTATAATACCGAGAATGAATATAAGAAATGCGACATGGATTTGGAAAAGAAAGAAAAATAATTGAAGAGTTTGGAGAATGAAATGCAAAAGTCGAATTACAAGGATGGTTATTCGGAAGACTTGAAAAAGCAAAGAAGTAATTTGATCGCAGAAATGAAGCCATTGCGTGAGAAACTAGATCAGTTTGAGTCAAGATATCCTCGCATGAGGTTCCAGTATCAGAATCCTGAATCTAATTTTAATGCAAAATCTGTAAAAGGTGTCATATGCAAATTGATTAATGTGAAGGATAAAAAAGCTGCGTGCGCCTTGAAAGTTGCCGCAGGTGGAAAGGTAACGCTTTCTCTAATTTATACTTTATTTTCATGAAAATTTTAATCTATTATTAATATTAAATAATTGTTGAATGTAATTATGTTCCAGCTTTATAATGTGATAGTTGACACTGATACCATCAGCAAGAAAATTCTCCAACATGGGCAATTACAGCAACGAGTTACGATTATCCCACTCAATCGAGTGGCTGGTAAATTTATTTTTTTTTAATTTTTGGATTTTGGAGAAATGTCCATTTTCGCTGAAGAGGGATTGAATTTAGTGAAGATCGGCAAAGGCGGTTTTTTAATACAAAAAATTAGGGTAAGCAATCCTCTGTTGACGTTGCCATATATAAGTAAACAGTTAAAAAAATGTGCAAGTTTCTACTTCCATATTGCTTCCTCATAGTTTTTATGTATGCAAATTATGTATATTGTTAAATCAACATTTTATTTTGCTCATAAAACTCCTTCTTTTGGGGAAGTCTTTTTTTATGCATAATTATTAGTAGATATTTATTAATTTGTCTTCCTCGTAGAGAAAGCTTTATGATCGGAATAAAATGTTGATTTAGCAACGTGCAAATTTATAATTTGCATACTTAAAAATTATGAGGAAGCAATATGCAAATTTTAACTTACATACTTTTTTTATTTATTGGCATTTTTTAATTAAATAATAAAAAATGTGTATACAAATAATTGTTTTATCATAGAGAAAGCTTTCTGAGAAAAATTTAATGTTGATTTCTCAGTGTGCAAATTTATAATTAACATTCTACATTCACACTTTAAAACTATGAGAAAGTAATGTTCTAATTTCTAATTTAAAAACTTTAAAACTATGAGGAAGCAATGTGCAAGTTTCAACTTGTTTAAATACATCTTATACCTTATTTTCAGGGTTGCTTTTTAGATAACAATGATTGTTATGGTAAACCGCTTTGCGTGGAGAAAGCATGGAAAGAAAAAATAATCTCTTTTTTTGTTGTTGCGAAAACAATATGTGTAACCAAAACTTCTCTTGGATTCCACAACCAACCACTAAGCCTACAGAAACATCTGTCATTTATGGTATATTATTTAATCATTTTGTTATGTAGTATTTATTTTTATTTGAAAATAAATTCTTGCAACATATTTGTAATAATATTTAAATAAACACTTTTTCAGAACTTGAACTTGTGCTTAGTGCGAAACAGTAAGCAATAACACTTGCCCTATTAACAGCAATTTCTATACTTCTTACAATTAGTTCATTTTTTTTTTTTGGTGGTTCTATTGTTGCTGAAAATTGAGCTATTTTAACGAGGTTTGTATTTTGAGAGTATTATTATAAAATTGTAAAGTGTATATTATTTAATTTATGCAATTAATATATAAATCTTTACAGGTACCAACGTTGGAACCTTTATCATTGCCACAACCCTCGCCTAATCTAGGCTTGCAATCAATACAATTTCTTGAGATTAAAGTTCGAAGTTGTTTTAGAGCAGTTCGGAAAGGCCAATTTAAAAATGAAAATCGTGGTAATTAAAGTTTTTCCTATTCAAGATAAGCAATCTTGGCAGACTGAACAAGAGATCTTTAAGCTTGCACATATGGATCACGAGGACATATTACAATTTATAGGTGTTGAAAAGTGTGGAGATAACTTGTAAACTGAATTTTGGTTAACTAAGGTGTATCATGAAACGGGTTCATTGTGTGATTATTTAAAAGCAAATATTGTAATGTAGCCTGAGATGTGTAGAATTGTAGAGTCTATGGTAACAATTATGATAGTAGTGATAATAATTTGTAAGAAGTGAAACAAGATTACATATAAATTGAATACAGTAACATTTTTATCAAGTTTTTATTTAGTCTTTAATAAAAAGATTGTTAATAGAGGTTTAATGCATCTACATGAGGAAATTCCGGCTAACAAAGTAGATGGCTATAAACCAGCTGTAGCTCATAGAGATTTTAAGTCAAAAAACGTTTTACTGAAGGCTGACATGAGTTCCTGTATAGCAGATTTTGACTTGGCACTTATTTTTCATCCAGGAAACCTTTGCGGCGATACACACGGATAGGTAAAGCATATGGTACGTCGCCACTGTCAACGCGGAGTTTTCGGCTCAGGGACCAGGAGCCTTTTAAGATAGTAAAATTAGTATGGTATATTTATGTAAAATATTAAAATTATGTTTATATAACTGGCATGTAAATAAGATAATTCCTTTAACATAAAATAATACATGTAATATTTATACAGGGGAAAATAATCCTTAATCAAGGTCAAAATATCCAGGTATTCCTGCTGGTCAGTGTACATACATGCAACATCGAATCAAAGTCAGTCGCACTTAAATTGTGAACTCCAAGACCTTTTTTTTATTCTTCTCGGGACTATAAGATTATTAAGGGGATGCTGGAGTCGTCTGTTTTACCGATAAAACTACCATTCTTCTTCTACTTATGTAACGTCGTATTGATTTGACAGAATTAAAAATGCTCTTCCATAATTGCAGTACATACATCAATGATTCAGGAAAACTTCGATTTTATATAGAAAACGAGAAAAAATTACGGAATTACAGATTTCCTTACCTACTTTTGTCCTAATATGGTGTCTCGAGTTGCAGCAATTGCCATCAACTCATCACAAGATGTGCTTCATATAAGAGATATATCATTGATATGAACGTGGAAACGAGTTTCTTTGAATTGCACAACAAGAAAAATATCGATGAACCTTCAAAATCGAGATTAGAAGTCTAATATAAGAGTACAGTGTATATGACGATTCGTGCGTATGTGTGCGTGCAATGTAGGTGTTATCCTTGTCTATATCTATGCTAATACGGCTCTGTGATTGATTCATAATATCTTAAGATTGTATTTAAGACGGTCTTAAATATAAGAACCGATTATGAATACCGACCAAGGAATCCTCATTTCTCAAAGAAGGATTATAGGCGGCATTCATATAGTCGGATCTTATATCTAAGATCGTCTTAAGTTTGGTCAAAGGCATTTTCTTGAAGTCAGTTTTATCTTTTTTTTTTATTTCTGAGCAATTTTTAAAATTTTAATTGTTTCTTCTATTTTTTTAAATAGATTTATATATCAATTTCTATGTGACATAATAATCACGTGTAAAATTTAATTTCATGATAAAAAATTAAATATAATTTTTTTTAACCGACTTCAAAAAGGAGGTTCTCAATTCGGCGAGCATGATGTATGTGAGTATGTCTACGATTTTTTCTGAAACTACTGGACAAATGCGGTTTTCACTGTCCTATAGAGTGATCCTTGCTCCGGAAAGTTTTAGTACATAAAATAATTATAACATAAGGGTACGGAGCAGTAAGAAAATATGCATACTTAATAATTACAAGCAAATAATAAATTATTATTTTTGATTCGTATCAATTGAATAACGCACTAAAGAAGTATGAATTAAAAAAGAACTTTTTAAATAAAATTGACTTCAAAAGAACTCTAGAAAGAATGAAAAACATTAAAAAATAAAGAAGGAAGAAGGAGAGCCAAGAGACAGAGAAAAGGAGAGAGAAAGAGAGAGAAAGAGGGAGGGAGAAAGAAAGAGAGAGGAAGAGGGGGAGAGAGAGAGAAAGAGAGGGGGGAGGGAGGGAGGGAGGGAGAGATTGATTGATTAATTATAATAAAGAGAAGACAATGAGCGAAAATGAATGAGTGAGAACAAGTAAGAATAAAGAAGAATGAGAGAAGATAATGCAGTAAAATGCAATAAAATTAGAAAAATGATGCAGAATGGATGAGAATGAAGGAAACTATATGAAGATAGTGGGAGGAGACTACATGAAGATAGTGGTGAAAGAACGTAACAGAGTGAATCAAACAAAATAAAACAATATGAGATAGAATGAGGGAGAATAAGTAAAAATGAAAAAAATTGAAAAAGTACAAGGGAGTCTGAAAAATAAAATAATATGTGATTAATTAATAAGGGAGGGAGAGGGACTCCCGGTGGTTAGCGAGCGCGATAGAGCGAAAAATAAGGCGTAGAGTGAGATTAGGAGTAGCAGCAAAGAGGAGAGTAGTGGTGGGGGAAGAAAGAGGTGGCGACGGCGATGGAAGTGGTGACGAGAAGCAAGGAAAGATAGGAGAGAAGATATTAGGTAGTAACGGTATGTGGTCAGAAAAAGGTTAGGGACACCATAGAGAGAAAGTGAAATGGCAGGCGGTTGAGAGGTGGCGAAGAGTAAGAAAAGCTGAGAGAACAGGTGATGACTCGGAGAGGGAAGGGGAAGGAGTAGGGCGGCAGTAGATTTGAAGCGAGATAGGGAGAGAAGGAGACGATAGAATAAAGAAGGTGAGAGTAAGGCAGAAAATAAAAAGAAGAGTAGAGGTGATTAATAAGGGAAGTGAGGGGAAGAATAAAGCGGAGAAGGAGCTCAAAAACATGACAGGTAGAATAGGTAAGGTGGCTAGCGCAGGGAGAGAGAGAGAGAGAAGTGCGAGTATATGTAGTGAAAGGAGTATAGATGATTATTTTAAAAGAAAAAGATAGGAAGAGGGAAGAGGCGTCTAAAAGGAGTAGGAAAATGGTGAGATCGCTAGAGAAAGAACAGATGTTAGGGATAATGAGTAAAATGATGGAGGAAATACGGGAATTAAGGAAAGAACAGAAAGAGCAAGGGGTAGAAGATAGAAAGCAAGAAAGAGAAAAAATGATAAGAGATGAGATTAGGAAGATGAAGGCGGATGTAGAGGAGAGAAAGGTGAAATGGTAGAAGGAAAGTGAGGAATTGAAGAAGGAGATAAGAGAGTTGAGAGGAAGGCTGGAGAGTATAGGGAGGGAGAAATATGGGAAGAAGGAAGGGCAGGGAGAAGTGAAAGAGGAAGGATAGTGGGAGATAGGAAAAAGCGATAAAGCAATGGAAGCGAAGGTAAGAGAGCTAGAAAGGTGGAGAGAGTTAGAAGAGAGAGACAGAAGGAGGAACAATGTAGTAGTGAAAGGGGTGGAGATGGAGGAGCGAAGGCTAAAGAAAGCGGTAGAGAAGTTATGGCTAGAGATGGGGGTGGAGGGAGGAATAGAGGAGGTAAAAGAGATAGGAAGAAAGACGGGGAAAAAGAAGAAAATGGTTTTAGATTTTAGGTTAAAAGATGGAGTAAGAAAAAGAGAGTTAATGCAGAGGAAGAATGTGTTGAAAAGGAGGATGGAAAGAATAGAGGATGACATGACCCTGAAGGAAAGAAAAATGCAATGGAGCCTGGAGAGGATAGCTGAGAAAAAGAAAAGGAATGAGACGAGAGTTTGGATAAAGTACGGAAAGATTTGAATAGAGGGGAAGTGGTGGAGTTGGGATGAGGAAAAAGAAGTTTTGATAGATGGAAGGGAAAATGAGAGAGGAGCAAGAAGAAGGGGGGAAGAAAGAAGAACAGAGGAGGGAAAAAGTAGAAGAGAAGGAGACAGAAAAATAAAAAGGGAGGGTAGTGAGGAGGGAGAAAAAACGATGGGTAGAGAGGGCGAAGAAAAGAGGGAGGAGTGGGAGAGTAAGGAGAAAGAGAGTGTGGTGAGGCTGAGAGGAGGGGGGAAAAAGCCAGAGAGAGTAGAGTGGGGAAATTAAAAAGGAGTGAAAGAGAGGAAGAAAAGGGAAAAAGGGGGAAGAGGAAAAAAGGAATCCAGGAGGGAGGAGGAGGGGAAGGGGGGAAAGAGAAGAAAATGATTTTAGTTAGGTTAAAAGATAGAGTAAGAAAAAGGGAGGTAATGCAGAAGAAGAATGTGTTGAAAGGGAGGATGGAAAGAATAGAGAATGACATGACCTTGTAAGGAAAGAGAAATGCAATGGAGCCTGGTGAGTATAGCTGAGAAGGAGAGAAGGAATAGGAGGAGAGCTTGGGTAAAGTATGGAAAGATTGGATAGAGGAGAAGTGGTGGAGTTGGGATGAGGAAAAAGAAGTCCTGATAGATGGAAGGGGAAATGAGAGAGAGAACCAAGAAGAAGGAGGGGGAGAAAGAGGAACAGAGGAGAAGGGAAAGAGTAGAAGAAAGGAGACGGAAAATGAAATGAAAAGGTAGTGAGGAGGGAGGAGAAAAGATGGGAGGGGAGAACGAGGAGAGAAGAGGGAGGAGAGGAAGAGTAGGGAGGAAGAAAGTGTGGTGAGGCTGAGGGAAAGGGAGAAAGGAATCAGAGAGAGTAGAGTGTGGAAAGTAAAGAGGAGTGAAAGAGAGGAAAAAGGGGGGAGGGGGAAGAAAGGAATGCTGGAGGGAGGAGGAGGGGAGGGAACAGGAAGGAAGCCTAAAGATGGGCTTTTGGAATGTAATGGGAGTGAAGGGAAAACAAAAAGGGTTTGGGAAAGGACAAAAGAGTGGGATGTCGTGGGGTTGATGGAGAGGTAGCTGAAACAGGAGGAATGGGAGAAGATAAAAAATAACGTGCCAAAGGAGTTCAACTGGAGGATACAGAGTGCAAAGAAAGAAAGAGTTGGAAGAAGAGGAAGAGCAATAGTGGGATAATGATGGGAGTCAGAAAAGGGTTAGAAGGGGAAGAAGAATGGGTAAAGGAGGAGGATTTAATGATTAAAGAAGTAAGATGGAAGAAGGAGAAATGGAGATTGGCAACAGTTTACGTAAGCGGCAACTTGGACATGATAATGGGTAAGATAAAATCGTGGAGGAGGAAGGGAGAAAGGAGAGATGGATAGTGGGGGGCGATTTCAATGCGAGAATAGGAGAAAGGAGTGCTGGAGGATGGAGAAGAGAGAGTTGAAAGAAAATCAAAAAATAAAATAATAAATAGGCAGGGGGAAGAGCTGATTAGATGGGTTGAAGAGGAAGGGTGGGGAATTATGAACGGGGCAAAGGCGGGAGATGAGGAGGGGGGGTGACTTTTACAGGAGAAAGGGAGGAAACAGTGATCAATTACGCGAAAGGAGATAGGAAGGCTTGGGAAAGAGTGACAAGATTGGAGGTGGGGTAGATTCGGATCACCAATCAGTAGCAGTACGGGTAAACGAAGGGGGGTTGATGAGATGAGAGGGACAATAGCGGAGGTAGAGAGGTGGGTGGAAAAGACGGACGGGTCGAAAGAAGCGAGAGGGGAGTTTAGAAGAAGAACGAAGAAGGTAGAAATAGGTAGGGGGGCAATAGATAAAAAGGTCGAAAAGTTGACAAAAGGACTTAAGATAGAAGTAAGGGTAAGAAGAGTAAAAAGAGGGGCAGAAGGAAAGGGAGGATGGTGGTATGGGGATTGTAGGAAGAAGTGGGAGGAGATAGAAAAGTTATTGAGAGACTGGAAAAGAGGAAGAAAACACAAAGAAGATTATAAGAGAAGAAAGAAGAAGTATAAGGAAATGTGTGAGAGGAAAAAGAAAAAGAAGAAAAATCTGTTGGAAGAGGTAAGAGAAGCAAGAACAGAGAAGCAGGTGTGGGAAATAATAAAGAAGGAAAGGAGAAGAAGAGTAGAAATTAATAAGGAGATAACAATAGAGGAGTGGGATAAATACTTAAGGGAGATGTTAGAAGGAACGGAATACAAGCGAAGGTTAGAAGAAGGAGAATAGGAAGAGCAGGGGGCAGAGAAGAAAGTGGACAAAGGGGAGGGGACAGGATGGGAAGAGGTAGAGAGAGTGCTGAAAGGGCTGAAAAAAAGTAAAGCGGCGGGAGAAGACGAGATAGGAAATGAAGTGTGGATTTATGGGGAATTATGGAGGGTAGTGGTTTAAGAAAGGCGTTATGGGAAATATGCAGGAGAGTATGGAAAGGAGTGGGTTTCCCAGAGACGTGGAAGAACGGAATAGTGGTTCCGATAGCGAAAAAGAGAGGGGCAAAAGAGGTGAGTGAGCATAGAGGGATTATGCTCATGCCGACGGTGTACAAAGTGTACATGTCAGTTTTAGCAAATAAGTTGAGGGAAGAGATGGAAGAGAAGGGGATGATACCAGAAAGCCAAGTAGGGTTTAAAAAGGGGAGAGGAGTGGTGAACAATACTTACACACTGAATTATATGATAGGGAAGCGATTAAAAAGGAAAAAAAAGGTGGTGGCTGCTTTTGTAGCTCTAAGAGCGGCATTTGATTCAGTGGACAGAAGGGTTTTGGGAAGATGTCCGAAAAAAGTAGAGGTGAGTGCGAAGTTGGGAAAGAGGATCATGGAAATATACGAGAAAACAAGGAGTGTAGTGAGGGTGGAGGAAAGATACGGCAGGAAATTTTGGATAGCGAGAGGGGTGAGGCAGGGATGTCCACTGAGTCCAATGCTGTTCAACTTACTGGTAGCAAACATAGAGATGGAGCTGGGAAGAGATGGAATGGGAGGAGTACAAGTAGGAAGAGAAAAACCAAGGGTACTAGGGTATACGGACGATGTAGTGATTCTAGCAGAGGATGAGGAGGGAATGAAATGGTTGTTGAAGAGGTTAGAGAGGTATTTAGAGAGGAAGGGGTTGGAATTGAATATGGACAAGATAAAGACAGTAAGGTTTGGGAAAAAAGGTGAAGGCAGAAGAAAGGAGAAATGGTGGTGAAAAGGTAAGAAATTAGAAGAGGTAAGGGAGTTTAAGTAATTAGGATACTGGTTCAGTTGAAATGGGGGACAGTAGTCGCAGGTGAGGGAGAGGATAAAGAAGACAATGGGGGTAATGGGGCAGGTATGGGGAATAGGAAAAAGGTTTGGCGGAGATTGGAAAAGGAGAATGAAGTTGTTCGATTATTTGGTGGGAAGTGTTTTAGGCATCGGGTCAGAGGTGTGGGGTGGAAGGAATGGGGACAGGGGGTGCAAGGAAAATATATCAGATGGGTACTGGGGCTGGATGGAAGTACGCCAGGTTACATGGTGAGAGAGGAGGGGAAGAGGGACAAGTTGAGGACGAGGATGGAAAGAAGAGCACTGGAATATGAGGAGAAACTGAAGGAAAGAGCGGGCAGTGAGTGGGCAAAGAGATGAGAGAGGGTAAGTATTGGGAGGGAGAATATTGAAAAAATGGAAGAAGAGATGATTAGTGAAGAAAAAAGAAAAATGGGAGAAGTAAAAGCAGAGGGGCTAATGAATGTGAAGTGTAAAGAAAAAAAAAGAAAAATGAGAGCCGAGGAAGCGAAGTGTGATAAGTCTTATGCTAGAAGTAAAAAGAAAGAAGAAAACAAAATATGGGAGAGACAGATATGTGAAGTGAGCGGGGAGAAGAAAAAAAACGAGAGGTGGCGAATGAACATTGGTACAGTGAATGAGAAAGGGAATACATTTTAACGGAGAGAAATGGTGATGTGGGACGAGTGTTTTAAGGTGAATGGAACGGAAAAATTTGGACGTGAAAGCGCGCGCGTTAGCGCGCGTGTGTGCTAGTTCCTTTTCTAAAAAAGGCATGGATAGTTTATTGTTGCCTCTTTTCCGCGATGCCGATTGGTTCTCTCACTGCGCTTACTTCATTTGCAACTGTCATTATATATTTTGACAGTTGTGTGTAATGTTCATCATATATTTTGACAGTTGTGTGTAATGTTAAAGCTAAATAGCGCGCGCGTAGCGCGCGTCTGTAGTGTCTAGTATTGTAAAAAAGATATGCGAGTGATTATAGGTGATGCACCGAAGTCAACGCAATTGTGAACGACCATACGCGCCTGCTCGAATAGGCAACCCGACTTACTGATGTGTATGTTGCGGAAGCACCCTGTACACAGCGACCTTTAAAAAACCTTTTGTCCTAAAACCAGGTTTGTCAACGGGTTAGAGCCCGTGACTCGTCAATAGGTTAGAGCCTATGACACCTTAAGGTCCACGATTAAGCAAAAATTGTCTAATCTCCGTCATTATGTTAAGGACTATGACGTGGTTTGTTTTCAATAAAATTATATATTTTTTGTACATATTTCTTATGTAAATATAATGATACATCGTCGATAGGTTAGAGCCTATGACGCTAATATGCATAAGAAGTCAACATGACTGAAACGTTTATCGTTAATAGGTTAGAGCCATTAACGTTACTAACATATACAGAAACAATAATCTCCATAGCTAAGAATTTCAAGTCAGTAAGTTAGAGCCTGTGACGCTAGTAATAAAAGTGAGAAAATATACATTTATTGTTAACAAATTAGAGCCTGTGACACGATTAATCATAATGTATGTAATGTTTCCAGTCCGTGTAAAATTACTCATTACGAAGCTACGGACCTGTATGTTTCCTCCCCCCTTCTTTTTCCTTTTTCGAGGGGACTAATTGTTTCTTCTTTACTTACTTGAGCGGCTTCGCCGTCCTCGATTCTCATATTTCCTGAATTCTTTCATTAATCGTCTCATTTTCCTAGCTAATCTATTCTTCTTGTCGCCTGAATCTGATCTTTTATGTTTTCTATTCTCCTTGTCGTCTGAATCCGATCTTTTATGTTTTCTTTTTCCCATCTTAACGATATGATGTGACTACCTCGGCACAAAAGAGAAGAATGATGGCTTGAGACCCAACGCATGGACATGTAGAGGGCAGAGAGCTCTTCTTTTAGCTTTGAAGCTTGTAGCGCCTCGGCATGGAATTGAGGAGTACTACGTTTTATCTTGAGGAAGAGGCGCGAAATACAATCCCTTCTCTACAAGGGTATCTCTTGGCGCTTGGACGCCAATTTGGTATATATGTTTTAAAATAATTTTAAAAAGTTTTTACTTATAGGTAAAAATAATTTATAGAAAAATTATTTTCTAAAATTAAATAAATATTATTAGAAAATCGCTAACTTATAAAAAATAAGATTCATATCTCTATAAATATTGACTATATTGTACAAAATACTTCTTAGAATTTATGAATTCTTTACATAATAAGAAAGTTCATTCTCTTGAAATTAATAAATATAAATGGAAAATTACTTATTAGTAAAAAATAAAAATTACATTTCAATAATCATTGACTGTATTGCAGTAAATACTTGTTATAATTAATAAATTATTTCCTTTATTAAGGGAATTATGTTTTTCAAATAAGTAAATACAGTTTCTTATTTTAAAAAAATACGTTCACAGTTGTATGCAAACTCGCCATTTACTAAAATTAAGGAAATTTTCTTTTTTTTTAAGTATTTTTTTTACCTATATATATATATACACGATATATATATGTATATATATATATATATGAGAAAGGAAATTAATAAAGATATTCTACATATGTGTATATCATATATTTTATTATATACTCTATATGTATTTCACATTTCAAACACTTTACATATTATCATTTTTACATTAAGAATAAAATACGAATTAAATTACATTATCCTTGTGTATCCATGAGTTGTGCGATCCATCGAATCCCAACCATTTCACGTAAACCTCGTCACCCCTCCTGCGCAGTACTTTCTCCACGAGATACACGTCAGGATATGTCGCGCGATGCAACTCGTGCTCGTAGAACGCTCCAGCGATGGATTTTCCACGATAGTCCTCAAGTAGATAGGTTACGGGATAGGTACGCTGCACTTTAACGATCTTAAACACCTCGGTGGTCCAATTCGGCGTGTAACCCTTCTCGAAAAAAATTGTCTTGTATTTGCTGACGCGTACCGAGTCACCCATTCTGAACGTTGCCGGGCCCGCGATCTTTATCGCGCTGTACACCGTAGCCAAGAGTCTTTCGGCGATCGCGGGGGTAACGTCGACGGGGTCGCATGCCGATCGTTCGATGCTTGCGCGCGTTGTAATCCGACACGAGGCGCGATAACACGTCGACCCACTTGTAATTTCCATTGAGCGTAAACATATTCCACATGTTGTTCTTTAACATGCGATTGAATCGCTCGACAACCGACGCTTTCATCACCGAATACGTGGAATAATGATTGATGCCGTGTTTTCTCACGAGACGTTGCACGTCGCTGTTGTAAAATTCCTTCCCCATATCGGTTTGTAGGTTACTAGGGCACCTCCCGCTATCTCGAATTATCTCAGCGATAGCGTCAGCTGTCTCGCTGCCGCCTTTACCCTTGAGCGGCACGGCCCACGCGTGTTTGCTCAACACATCGATGACGGTGAGTATGTAGTGGTAGCCTCCGTTGAAACGCGAGTACGGACGCATCTCGACAATGTCAGCCTGCCACAGGTCGTCGTACCCTCGCACTATGACGTGTCTGCGAGGAAAATTTCTTCTCGCCGGTGCGTGCAATTCGTCCACCAACCGTCGTTCGATATTTTTATCCACATCGGTCGATTTTAACGGTCTCATGTTCGGTTAACGTTTCGTTGATTGTTCATCGTCGTTCTTCAGCTGTACGTAGCCGTTTCTTTTTATGTTTCTGCGTCGTTCGTAGCTGTTTCTGAATCGCTCAGAAACGATATCGAGCCGTTCCTGAACCGTTCGACGGCCGTTCGACAATCGTTCCTGAATCGTTCGTTGTCGTTCATCGTTGTCGTCGTCGGTTAACTGCTTCTTGTCACTCATCGTCGTCGTTGTCGTCAACGTTCTTTAGCCGTTTGTAGCCTTTCCTGTCTCCGCGTAGTTCGCAGCTGTTTCTAAACCGCTCGTAATCGGTATGTTAGAGACACATGATGTCTGTAAGAAACACCACGTCTGTAAAAAATCTGTTAATTCGTCGACGTGTCTGCACGTTGACAAGTCAACGTCGACGTCGTCTGCATGTCTGTTAGAGACACATGATGTCTGTAAGAAACACCACGTCTGTAAAAATCTGTTAATTCTAGACCGGGAGCCAGCGACAAAAAACATGTGTGATCGGCAACACGACGAAACTTTTTGGGACGATAGCCGGTGTCATGTGGAACACGAAAACGCAAGTATGGCGGCCTGGAGGTGTCGCCTTTGCGCAGCGTAATTTTTTGAATGTGTTAAAAAAACTGTGCTTTTGGATAATGAGCACCAATCTGATTCTTGTTTTATATTGTTTATTTGTGAGCAAAAGTACGCGGGCCGTATGCGCCATACCGATGCCGGGTCGCAAACAGTCCGCCATACTGATGAGAACGTGTCGTTTTTTTGATGCGATGTTGAATTTCGTATACCAAGCTAATTTTTTGTGGAGAGCTAGATTTTAATTGTTTATCAACGAATATGAACATGCCATACCGTTTCGGCGTCTCTGAGTACTCGCCATACTGACGCAAAGGCGTCATTTTTTTCACTAGTGCATGTATCTTAGACACCAGTATGGCGGTTTATTTTTATGAAGATTATGCTAAAACGTGACAAGTGGTGCACCGCCATACTGATAGTGGGTATCTAAAGTGGCGCCATACTGGACAAAATTTTTTTTTTACTAGTTTCATAATAACATTGGTAAGTGTTGTAAAATCATCCGATAATCTGTTATATTTATGAAAAGGTGAAGTAAGTATATTTGCAAATTTGTGAGACTAATCAAGAATGTTTTATTAAAAAAATAAAATACAGTATTCAGCATAATACAAAGGTTTTTTAAATCACTCATCATCCTCATTAGATGTTTCGCCTCCATCACTTTCTGCATCTGACTCTACGTTGTAGTCAAATTTATCCAAATCCGTGGCTTCAAATTCATCCAAATCCGTGGCTTCATCGATATTACTGTCATCTGATACTTCTTTCTCTTCATCAGAATCTTCATCTGTGTCCTCGTCAGAGCTCAAAGTTTCTGTAAATTTAATGAATCAGTGATATTGATTTATGTAATTATTGAGTGAATGTCAAAGTAACAGTGATAAGTATTATTTTAAACTTTAATTAACATTTTTTAATAGTTTTTCCAATGGTCTTTTTTTTTTAATTGTATAAAATGTAGGTACTGCCATCGTATAAGAGTTAATGTGACCTTTCCAAATGATAGGAAATAGTATATTGTGCACCAAGGGGCGAAAGTAGCGTTTTTCAAACTCGTGTGATTTGCCGCCCGAACCGAAGGCTCGGGCGGCAAACTTCACACTCGTCTGAAAAACGCTACTTTCGCCCCTTAGTGCACACGATATTTTTCACATTACCTTTACGGAAAGTTCGACTTCCATGTCTAGAGAGAGGCGAGAGTGGTCAATTTCAAGCCAGGACTTACTTTCCTCCCTAGGGCGGAAAGTGGTTACTTTCCGCCCGCTATGCCGCCCTGGTGTGAAATTGGCCGCTTTCGCCCCTCTCTATAGGCATGGAAAGTCGAACTTTCCGTGGAGGTGTTGTGAAAATATCTTTATGTCACACGTGCATGGAAAGTGGCCCATTGCGCACGCTACGCGTGCGTGATAGACCACTTTCCACGCACTTGCAACATAAAATAGGGTATGCAAGTCGTGCGTAAAGATGAAAATTCCCGGGTGCGGTGACCGCACTCGCCTTCGGCTCGTGCGTCAACTCCGCACCCGGGAATTTTCATCTTACAGCACTTGTTGCACAAATAACTATTTTATATTTACTTTCGTCTTCATTTGGTTGGTCATTGTCCTGTTGCTCTGTCTCTTCATCGTTCAGATTTTCAATTACTATTTCATTGATTGTAGTTGGCATTGCTTTACCGTTGAACCAGTGGAAACTGTAAATGCCTTCCGACAATTTCCAACCGTAACTTTCAGGATTACCAAAAGTTGATGGGAACTGTAAATGTGCATTGCACCAAATGTTGCTAACGTACAGAACTCTCATCAACTGTTGAAATAATTCTGCTTTGCATGGTGGTATGAGAGTGGCATCAAAATTCTTTATGCTTCTTTCGAATGACTGATTACTGTTCTTCATACTGTATGATTTCAAAAATAGAGCCAATCTCACTTCATTCACGTCGTTTATATGCTGGTGTCCATAGAGTCTGCAAAAATTTACCATATTCTGTACCGAGTACTATTGTTTTTTGTGGCATACACATTATATGGGGAAAAACGTACCTGCAGACAAATTCCTCCAGCAAACTGAAGCTTTCCTCACGTTCTTCGAACATGTTAATGAAAGCGTCCTGATATTTCTCATTCGCTAAAAGTATTTGGAAAGGTTTCTTCTTCCCTTTGCGATAGAACGCTGGGGTATAATCGCATCCGGTCATTGCATGAAAGCCTGCCAAAGACCGGCACATTTTGTCGCCTAATTCATCATGTATTTTATTGACATTGATATATCTTTGTGTGTTTCCTGAAACATGGTAACGATTCAAAATTATTAGCAGTTATAATAATGAGCAACAATTATTTGCATACAGATTAGTGTTGACAACTTTGAATACCTGTGCCAAAACGCAACCAAATATGCAACTGGGTTTTCAAGTTACACATGTTTGCTAACATAATGACAAGCACATCTGTATCAGAGCATTGAATAACGACATTAGACTCCGATTGAACTTGACACAAATGGTAAATCATTTTCGTGTCGGCTTCTTCATGGCCACAACAAGACAATTCTTCTTCAACTGTTCTTGTGACATGACTGTTTTCTACAATATATTTGTAGCATTTGTCAAAGTTAACATATACAACTTTTCGTCCTATTATGTCAACCGCATCGTCACTCATCCAGTGTTGGAGCAGGAACTTGACTAATGCCATCTTGAATTTATCATTTCGCAATTCAGAACTGAAATTGCTAGGTCTAACTTGCTCACTACCGTGTATCAAAAAATTACTGGAGAAACTGTATCTCAACGCATGCTCCGTTGCCTTTATCGATGGTTCTCTATATTCGTCGAATGCAATGACTACTTCAGAAACGTGACCAGAACAAACTGTGGACAGATATTTCAATGACACATTCCCAAAAGTCGCTGGGACTTGCTTCATTGCGTGGAATAGGAAGAATCCATCAACAACTTTAATGTCGATCGATTGAGGCTCATCATGTACTTGTACTGTAGCCTCCAGTGTCGCAGTTAAAACAGCTTTATCTGTTTTATGGATGATCCCTTCGATGTGGCACATGGACAATGGTACAGGAGTCAGTGGATACGTTAAAACCTGTAGAAAAATGTAATAGGAAACGTAGATAACATTGACCAATGAATTTCCAAACTATTTCTAATGTCTTTATATTAAACAATACCTTTCCTATGTCAATTTTCTTTTCAATTGATATTCCCAGAAGTCGTCCAAATAAATTCTTCTGTATCTTTACTTCTGTTACTTTATCGGCGACGCGAATCCTTCTTTTCTTTGCAACTGAAGTGAAGTTCTTTATCTGGTTTTTTTTAATTTTATACGTCTGAAATGCATTTTCATTCGCAGCACAACTGTTGATCATATTTATCCGCATTTCATGTCCAGTTGATTCAACAGAAGTAAGAAATAGTTCGACTTCTTTGGGTGCAGCTTCGCCAGTTGCTATATTATACAATAACTCCTCATTGAGACTTTCATCAAATGGATTCACCCTAACGTTCAGTCCACTTATGAATTCTGCAATCTGAATTCGACTTCTGTTTATTCTATCTTGCTTCAAGTCATTTGTTACGCTTTCAACGTTCGACAATCCCACCTGTTCCAGTAGGTTTGTACATATTTCAGCTCTAAGTGCAAAATCAACAGTCCACCTGTAAATTGTTGACAATAATTACACCACGATCAAAATAAATCATGACATGAAAGTGATTAACAAATGAATTAAAAATTGCAATTAGTATTTCGCTTACGTAAGTGAAAACGTGTACTCACCTCGTGCGCGCTTTGATTGAATTGGTGAAATGACTGATTCCTGTCAATGTTCTGCCAGCATCTGCATTAATAGTCTGTTCTACCACCAAATCGGCGCCTTGTCTCGAAAAACTCTTGCTCGTCCGTTTAATGCCCAAATAGCCAGCTTTGAAGTCCTCAAAAAGATCTGGATGGGTTTCTGCTACCTTCATCAAGTTGTCACAATATCTGATGAGCCAACGAGCGTAATTGACGTGGTTGAACGGAAAGAGGATATTGTTTATCTTTGGCAAAACGTATTCCATTAGCTCGAAGTCGCCGGTACGTACACTTCTGTTGAACATCAAATAATGATCTATGAGGTTCATGTATATTGTGTAGTATTGCGGTGTTTTCCCATGCAGACCCGCGAGCGTTTCCTCTTTGAAGGCGAGGTATTGTTCGATGAGCTGCCGCAGCTCCACATTGTCAATTGTATCGTCAACTAGTCCGTGAAACGGCAGCGTCTTTAAATACGCGATTAGAGAATCGCGAATTTGCACATCCTTCTTTCTAAGGAAGAACTTGAAGTGTTCAATTTTCAAACTTAGTGACACCAGCACGTTCAGTCTCTTTGCTCGATTAAAATTTTTGGCAGACAAAAATCCTCTAACAGATCCTGCAGCTAGCAAACCACTTTCAACCATAACATTAGTCAGTCCGCAATTTTCTATGAATGAGCCAACTGCCTTTAAATAAGACATTTCTATGTGAAAAGGTCCGAGATGAATAAAAAGTCGGTGAAAATCATCTTTGTGCATAGACTGCAATTGCATTGCCATTTTTGCAATTGCGAGGTCATAAGTAACTGGTATATATTTTTGCTTGCACTCATCAGCAACTTGAATTGCTCGTTTCATGGTTTCCATAACAACGGATGGGTCTGTCGGGGACAAATTGATCGGCGGCAGGTACGACACTTTCTGTGTTTTGGAAGTATCATTTAACATTTTGGCATTAAAGCCGACCCACATTGGTGTCTTGATATTTAAGGCATGGGAAATCATCCATACGGCATCGATCATTTTCACTTCTTTCAAATTAGCTGGAGTAACGTTGCCATCATACAAGTCCACAGGCTGGAGTTGTCCAACGTATTTTAATTTTTTCGCGAAAGGCTCTACATCTGGCATTATTACATCAAACGTTCGTCGTCTTTTCCCTCGACTGGCTGCATCTTGGATTTCAACTTCTTGAGCATTTCCGTCGTTGTCTTCGCAAATGTCCTGGTAAATTATTCCAACTGTGTCGTGAAGTGTCTGCTTTCCAGTAGCAGTGTCAACGAATCTATCAAAGTTATCAAACGCAACGCCTGTATGCAAATCACCTTTCAGCGTGATGTTACTTGAACACAGTAAGGATCTGCTGGTGCTGGTGTACGCGGCCTCGGTCTCTAATTCTTCGACAACACTGTACGAAACACAGTGCCCCAACTTGTTAATGATGTTCAAAACTTTTTTACTGCTTGTGAGGCTTTTCATAGCCATTCCAAGCACAATTTGTTTGGAGGGTTTTATTCTGCCTCTTGTCGTTGCATAAATGAGATCGGATGCTAACGATTCACTGCGTAATTCCGTTTCAGAGTTATTTTTTTGCCGATAATTATAACCCCTCAAAATTGTCTGATAAAAGGTTTTCAATAATGCAGGAATGTCACATTCCCCCGCAATCAGATCCGCAGTTGTCATTTTGTTGGGAAGTTTGCGTTTGTCCATTTTAAGAATAAGTGTTCTCAAAGTAATTGCTGCTCTATGTATCTGATCTTCCCTTTGCAATTCATCGAGGTTGCTGATTGTTGTAATATCGTATGGAGCAACAATGGTTTTCCCATCGCTTTGATGAATAATACTAATTTTTTTTTTAAACGATTTCTGTGCAAGTATCATCTTTTCTATGTGCCTCGTATGAAAAATATTTTTTACATTTATACCAAGTTTTTTATATTCCTCTATTAAGAAATCTGTAAATATATTTTTCAGAAAAGATAGGAAAAAACATTTTTGATTCTCAATTATATAATCTTGCACGAAAGAACACAACCTCTTAAAAGCGATGGCATAACAATTGCGCTTCTTATGCCATTCGGAGCTTTTGTCTGTTAGAAGTAATTTACGAACGCGCGAACTGTACAATGCTCTACAGGGCCTGTGATACTGCACGACTATGTTTTTGGTGGCATGCTCGTCTATTCTGATTAAAAGATCGACGTCATTGATTTTTGTGGCTAATTTTGTTAAAATATCTAATATTTTCTTGTCTTTCCTAACTTTGCTTAGTTGTACTCTTCTCCGTTTGTGAAATTTGGATTGTTTGTTGCAAATTATACATATGCCATTTTCACAAACTTTATCTCGGTCTGTTTCTTCGTCTGTTCTTTCATTGTCAGGAACTTCTGAAGCTCTAATAAAAAAATATAAGACAAGACTCAATCAGGCTCATTTTCTTTTGCATTTTTTTTATTTAAAAATTTTATGCCATAAAAATAACATGTGTACACAAAAAACGTATTTTCATGTATGATAACGCAACTTAAGGGAGGAACCTGCTATAGAACGCGTTCAAAAAGCATAATTTTTGCGATTTTTTTTCTCGGGTCCAATAAAACAAATCTTTTCTGGGGTGTTTTAGAATACATTTTAACATTAACAAAAAAATTTTTTATACAAAAATATTGATCTTTAATATGATTTGTTTAGCGATATTTACAACGCCTTTTTTCATCCTCGTACACTCTAGCGTGCGTAATTTATGTCTGTAACAAAAAAACAAAAACATTTCTTAATTGTCATGTAATTACCTTCTATGTGAACCTAAAAAACTGATAAATATCGCAAATTAAACAAATTGTGACTGTGAAAATTTTCAGTTTTTCTTCAAAGTCACTATTTGTTTAATTTTCGATATTTAAAAAGTTTTTTAGGTTCACATAGAAGGTAATTACATGACAATTAAGAAATGTTTTTGTTTTTTTATTACAAACATAAATTACACACGCTAGTGTACGAGGATGAAAAAAAGGCGTTGTAAATATCGCTAAACATTTCATATTACAGATCAATATTTTTGTATAAAAAATTTTTTTTGTTAATGTCAAAATGTGTACTAAAACACCTCAGAAGTTTAGAAAAGATTCGTTTTATTAGACCCGAGAAAAAAAATTGAACGCGTTCTATAGCAGGTTCCCCCCTTAACTAATTTTAAAAACTAAAAAATAATTTTTACAAAAAAATCTATTATAATTGAATGCATTTAATAGACATTTTAATGTATATATATTTTATGTCGGCATTGCAAATGTACTTCTTTTCAATACGGCATTATTATTTTATAAACAATTTTTATCAACATAAATATAATTTGTTGACACCTTGGCAACATTAAAAGTGCTACTTGTAATATATCTAGAATTACATTTATTAAGATATTTCAAAAAAATTATTTAATTTTGATTTCACTTTATGTTAAGTTATCAATAGTAATAACAATTTGTATACCGGACAACAGTTTGGTATACTTATACTTCGTACATGTTACACTTACTCAACGTTTGAATCAGATATTTGTTCATAAGAGCAGCTGGGCGATGGACTGGCTGCATTCTTTGTTATGTTTGCCGAAGAACACGCTTCTGCCTCAACCGATTCTGGTGCTGTTGCCGCATTATTCTTAGCATCTCCTTCAACAGTCTCAGAGGCTTGTGCCTCTGCACGTTCACGTTCGATACGCTCAGAAGCTTGCAATTCTTCAAAACGTTCTTTGTGTTTCTTCCCAATGGCGTTAAAAGAACGATAACACGTCACGTGATAGCCAACGCGATCGTCAATTTCATCTGGCAGATTTTTATTTTTGTCTTTCAAATTACACTTTTTACGTATCATCAAAGACAGTTTGCATTTTTCAAACATTTCTTGCTTAAACGAAGTAATGCTGCCATTGCTAGATTTACAAATGAAACACACTTTTTCTTCGTCTGTGCTACTGTTTTCGTCCATAATTAACGTCCATAAGTAACTTTCACTGAGAAGCCGAAAGAACAACTATTAGATTCGTAAGCCGACTGGTGCCGGGTGACGCTGTTTTGTTTACTCCCATCCTCTCAGTCCGTAACAAATAACAAACGCGCCAAATAAGCAGCCGAAATTATACCACGTAACACATAAATTGTGTTATAAACGGACATTGCGACAACATTTGGATTTAAAACTTTGCAGTTACGTTTTTTACATATACACATTTACAAAAAAGTCGGTATGGCACTGGTGCTTATTATACACCCCACTTGTAAAAATTTTACCACTTTGCACTTTAATTTTACGCGTGAGAGACATCCAACCGGTATGGCACACATATATTCGTATTGCACACATTACAAACAACTCAAAAATAAATTTTGTAGTTGGTGCCTAAGATACATGCACTAGTGAAAAAAATGACGTCTTTGCGTCAGTATGGCGAGTACTCAGAGACGCCGAAACGGTATGGCATGTTCATATTCGTTGATAAACAATTAAAATCTAGCTCTCCACAAAAAATTAGCTTGGTATACGAAATTCAACATCGCATCAAAAAAACGACACGTTCTCATCAGTATGGCGGACTGTTTGCGACCCGGCATCGGTATGGCGCATACGGCCCGCGTACTTTTGCTCACAAATAAACAATATAAAACAAGAATCAGATTGGTGCTCATTATCCAAAAGCACAGTTTTTTTAACACATTCAAAAAATTACGCTGCGCAAAGGCGACACCTCCAGGCCGCCATACTTGCGTTTTCGTGTTCCACATGACACCGACTATCGTCCCAAAAAGTTTCGTCGTGTTGCCGATCACACATGTTTTTTGTCGCTGGCTCCCGGTCTATTCGTCGACGTGTCTGCACGTTGACGTCTGTAAAAAATCTGTTACCTTTGTCAGCATCGCTCATGTAACAACCCGCGCGACAACTGTTTTACCAACAGTTCGCATCGACGCCGCTAGGCGTCGCATCGCTCGCATCGACACCGCTAGGCGTCGCATCGCCGTACATTCTCTCGAGTTCGATATTCTACACCGACGTGTATATATAAAGTCGAACTCGTCGTACTCAATACAAAATATATTGTCCTCGCTCGGCAGTCTGATAGCGCAGGTAAACAACTGCGCTATCAGACTGCCGAGCGAGGACAATATATTTTGCATCGTGGAAAATCCATCGCTGGAGCGTTCTACGAGCACGAGTTGCATCGCGCGACTTATCCTGACGTGTATCTCGTGGAGAAAGTACTGCGCAGGAGGGGTGACGAGGTTTACGTGAAATGGTTGGGATTCGATGGATCGCACAACTCATGGATACACAAGGATAATGTAATTTAATTCGTGCAAACTGTATTTTATTCTTAATGTAAAAATGATAATATGTAAAGTGTTTGAAATGTGAAATACATATAGAGTATATAATAAAATATATGATATACACATATGTAGAATATCTTTATTAATTTCCTTTCTCATATATATATATATATATATATATATATATATATATATATATATATATATATATATATATATAATATATATATGGGCAGATCCATTACTTTTCGACCAAAGGTTGCGGGGGTGGGTCACCGATTTTGATGCCGATTTTTTCCTCGAAAGTACACTAGAAAAGGAGATGATCCTGAAAATTGGAGCCTGATTCGATCAAATCCGGCCGCTGGAGAATTTTTTGAATTTTGAAAAAAGTCGATTTTTCAGTCATTTTCACACACACAAAAATTTATATCTCAGCTTCTATATAACTTAGAGACTCGTTTGAGGCCGCATTCTTTTCTGTAAACCCTCTACTTTTAAGGAAAAAATTGGTCATTGGTTTACACTCAAGTCCGGCTTCACGGCGAGCTGCTAACTAAACCACTGTTTTAGAGGAATTTTGCCTATTTTTGAAATGCTGTCATATCTACAGTTTTCGAAGTAGAGGGTTGATCAGCAGCTGATATTTTTTGTTCAGGTATACTCTGAAGAAATCTACCCACTTTTAATAGGAACTCGTTTAACAAAGAGCTCGGGTGGACACGTCCGAACGAATCGGAAACCCAGAGCGAAATCCGACAGTCAATGTGTAATCAATAAATCAATAATTCCGTCGTTAAGGACCGCGCTTCGACTTGAAGCTATTCGAGCGAAGTTCAGGTTTCTCGTGGCGAAGTTCAGCGCGCAACGGGTGTCTCGGCACGGGCGCAACACTGCCCTCCCTCTTCCAGATTGTCGTCCCGACAATCCGGAAGGGCAGCTGAAGCGGACGGTTCCCCACCGGGTCCTCTTCCTCAGGAAGTCCAGGTCTTCCCCGAGACGGATTCTTGTCCTCCCCGAGCTGCTGCTACGGGTTACCGGACTACGTCTCCTTCGACCACTTCCTCTTCGACTCCGCAGGAACTCCACTTCATTCCGGCACGATGCGGACCCCTTGTTTCCAGCGCTGATCCGCTCCTCTTGAAAGTCTTCGGACTGGGAGGGGGAATAACTCTCCGTGGACCCTGCGTCTCGCAAGACTCCCCCAGTCCCCACCTCGGCATTTGCCCTAAGTCCCACGGAAAACCACGGATCGAAAACCGTGGGCGAGGCAGACTTCTTTTAGAAGACTTCAGGCGATCACGTTGCCTTCTTTCGGGTCGAAAGTTCCTTCGCTCTTCCTCTCTTTCTGCGAAAGCAAACATTAAACGCAGCAACTTTCACAAAATACACAAAAGCATAAAAAAAAAAAAAAAAAAAGTTATTTTTTTTTTTAAAACAACTTTATTCCCTATTATTCCCCCCCTCTCTTTCTTTGAGGATTAACCTGCTAATTGGTTGAGGATATCGTCAATTCGTGGTAAAGGAAAGGAGTCTTTTATAGTTACATTATTTAATCTCCTATAATCTACGCAGAATCTAATCGATCTATCTTTTTTGTTTACTAATATTACAGGAGAAATCCAGGGACATTGTGATGCTTCGATCACTCCTTTTTCCTTCATCTCCTCAATAATCTCATTGACTTCCTTTCTCATATTAAAAGAGATTCTGCGTGGTACCGGAAATTGCGCTAAGAATTCGCGAAGCGGCGCCGTCCCGTCAAACGTGTCCGGCTTCAACTTCAAACCGCGCGACGTCCCACTCGAACCTTCACACGCGGTGCGCCCCGCACACGAGCCCACGCTCGCGCCCATCACACGCAACGGCTCGACCGAATTTCCGCACGCGGCGCGCCCCGCACACGCGCCCTCACCCGCGCCTATCTCACACGACGCCTCACTCAACATTACGCCGCGAGAAACATTATTGGAGGGACTTAGCTGGTAAACGGCGAGTTGCTCCTGGAGACGTGCCATCGCAGCATCGCGCTCCTTCAAGCGAGCCTCCATCTCGCTGCGAAAAAGCTGTTGCTCCTGCTGTTCCAGCCGCCGCTCCTGGCGCAGATTTTGCAGCTCCGAATAGACGGCTTCGAAAGCGCTCGTCTCCGCCACCGTCGCCCCCGCATCCTGCGGATGGGACGAGGCACCCGCCTCCGTTCCTGCCGACGCCGCGGCCTGCGAACGGGTCCTCGGCGGGGAGTGCATGGTCGCCATCCTGGTCGGAATACTGCGCTCGTCTCAAACTCCTTGTTCGCTCGTCCGTCCTCGCTCGTCCGATCCCGGACGAGCCCCCAAAATGTTACGCTTATCCGCGCGTCCGCTGCTCACTCACACACTCACTCGCGAACGCGGCGCGTAATCCCGTTTCCGGGAATAAAGACTCTCTTTATGTTAGAAAGGAACTCGTTTAATAGGAACTCGTTTAACAAAGAGCTCGGGTGGACACGTCCGAACGAATCGGAAACCCAGAGCGAAATCCGACAGTCAATGTGTAATCAATAAATCAATAATTCCGTCGTTAAGGACCGCGCTTCGACTTGAAGCTATTCGAGCGAAGTTCAGGTTTCTCGTGGCGAAGTTCAGCGCGCAACGGGTGTCTCGGCACGGGCGCAACAATATATATATGGGCAGATCCATTACTTTTCGACC
>JASTWL010001634.1:0-29220 GCA_035220575.1 Temnothorax rugatulus | reverse complement strand
TGTGAAAAATTTTTTCCAGGTCTTCAAGTTACTTTTGTGCAAACATTTCTCTCTCATTGTTATAGTTATATCGTAGGTTAGGAAACGATAAAAGATATAAAGAAACGTAATGGAGCTTGCTTTTATTTCGCGTTGCGTTCCACATTTACGTGTAATTAATTTTAATTAATGTGTGTGTGAGCGGTTTAATTTATATACTTTAATATAAAAACATTCCTCGTTTAAATAAATTGTTTTTACCTTTTCACAAATATGCTTAACGCTTAACATTTGATTTCAACTATGAAAAAAAACACACTTGATTTAATCTAATATAAACAATGTTCAGCAACAATTATGTATAACCTTGTGGTACACCTGCTGAATCAACAATCGCGACAAGTACCATGCAGTTATCATTATCAATGAGAAAGCTTTATCGTCTTGAAAACTATTAAGATTAATTAAATTAAAATATGATGTACTATCTTACACAAAATAATTACAGATAGAAAATAATTTCCTATATTACAAAATTTATTCACTCATGTTTGAAATTATCGAGTTTCTTTCTTCGAATGAAAGAATGGAATATTTTTCATCTCGATAAATTTATATGTTCGGTAAACTAGACTTGTGATAAAAAAAAAGCAAAAAAAAAAAAAAAAACGATAGATGCTTATCTATATAGTATATCGTACCGTTAATGTACATTAAACAAAATGTGAAATGTGTTAAGAATACGTAAGAATGCGTTAAGAATGCGTAAAAACGTAGATATTATACCTACTGTGTTGAAAAAGTGTAAAAAAAAAAGAAAAATTCAGAGAAATGCTTAATGGGGCTTAATAACAATAGAGATTGAAAAATTGACCTTGTTTAGAGTTAGGAATTTTCACATACGCATTTCACTCTTTTCACTTTTTTTTCATCTGTATCCCGATCGCCAGTGAAGAAGTTTCGAAAAACTTTTGAAATTAAACCTGTATTGTTTCCAAGGTAAATCCTTGTTTCCCTTATTCGTCTTACCTTTTCAACGCTTTATTTCGATGTGCTCTCCACATTTGATGCACTGCAGAATGGATGAAAAACACACTTTATCGCGACCGACACATATTTCATCCGCGACGATTTACGAAAGAATAAAGTACTCACACAGCAATCCGGCGATTACACGACACCATGGAAAATGGATTGAAAATTGGTAAAAAACGAACACACCCCGTTCACGGCATGGCACAACGTAGACTGCGAAGAACTGCAAATTTCAAACGGAAAAATTGACTTGGTCGATTGGCCAGCAATTGGTCGATTGGCGCGCGCTTTAACACTCAATCAACCAATCAGGTCCCCTGCCTCCGCACGTTACGCGCGTACAACATGTGCCTGCAAGTATGTACATTATATGTATATTATGGTAAATAGCTAGGTACGTTCTTTTCCATTTTATCGTATCTTCTATCGTATCGTTTTCTTCCGTTTCCTTTAATTATACATATATCTGTCCTTTTGAAATATACGCACAGTATCGGTCATTCCGCTTCTCTTTATTTTTATATTCTCTCTAATCGCTTGATTACCTTCCAATTGTCGCTTTAGAGATATATATACCTATATATATTATATATTTTCACTCACGTTACTCGTATTAAAAATGAGTGCAGTTCGAAAAGAAAAGCGTATTTGTAATTTTCAATTTTTTTCAACGTCTCAAATTTTTCTACGTAGGATAATTGAACAAGCGTACGTGTGGTTGTGTGCGGTGGAAAAAAATCGCGGAAAAAGCAAGATCGCAACAAGTGTTAGACAACATTATATCTTTCGTTTCTCCTTTTTCATTACCGTGTTATTTTATCATCACTGATGCACAATTGCAAGAAAGTGTGTGTGTATGCATATATGTAGTGATGGGAATAATTGTTGTTGATTTCGCAGTTGATATCTGCAGAATATCAAATTGTAATCCTTGGATTTTTTCGCGAATAAATGAAGTTTAAAATGGCCTGATAAAGATATATCTTCTTTTTTACAATAATAAAAACACAAAAATTAAAATTCATTACAAGATTTACATTCTGCCATGACATACTACCAATGATATAGGATATATGGAAAATTAAACGTATCGAAATATCATACCGCGGTTTTTCACTGTCCCCGTTAAGAAGTCACTTAATACGCACGTTATCTCGTAACGCACAGTTCGTTACAATACTATGCGCTGTTTACGAGAAACATATTTTATCACAGTCGCCGCGCGTCAGAGTTATCTCTGTTAAATATTAACTATACTAATAAAGCACCGTGTCTTACGTGTGTAAGTCTAATATATGCTCTTCTCGCGGAGAATACTCATCCTTTTCATCAAGGCCGACTAACGAATAAATTCGTTTCTAGCTCATCATCTCTCTCTCGTTGTATGGATTTATAAACACAACTTTTTAATAAAATTGTATAAGAAACATATAACATATGGGTCTTTATTGTACGCGCGCTGTACGCGATCGTGATATATATACCAGTATGTGTCGTAAATTTTAGCAAAAGTCAAGTCACAAATTGGAATTTGTTCATCTTGGCGACAATTTGCTATCAAATTTACGCACTATGTACTGGTTTGCTGGCCTATGTGTCTCTATTATTTTAGAGCGCATAGCATGGCGTAGCATAAACGTCGTCGACACAAATCAGGATACGTCAAAGCTTGTGCATACTTACGACCACTACGACTGTCATATGTGCTTTGGTAAGCTTAAAAAGTTACGTCACTTGGCTTACTTCATTGCGCAAGTAGTTTATGTATATGTACATTTAAGGCCATCGCACACAAAATGCATAGCTTCGCATAAGCGTAGCATAAAGGCCGTCGCACACAAAATTGCATAGGCTGCATAAGCATAGCATAAGACCGCTGGATCAATGAGCATCTTATGTAAATTAATATGGCGACTTTATGCTGGATGCTCATTGGTTTAGCGGTCTTATGCTACGCTTATGCTAAGCTATGCATTTTGTGTGTTTGATGGCCTTAAGATGTTCATTGGTCCAGCGGTCTTATGCTATGTTTATGCAGCAATTTTGTGTGCAATAGCCCTTAATGCGGGGTCTACAATGTGAGTCGCAAGCAGTGTCGCAAGTCGTGAGTCGCAAGAAATTGAAGGCCGGGTCTACAATCAGTCGTATGTCGGAGTCGGATGTCGGAACGTAGCCGATGGTCCAATGAGAGAATTTCTTTTTCGGAAACAAATTTTCCTCATTGGACCATCGGCTACGTTGCGACACCCGACTCCGACATACGACTGATTGTAGACCGGGCCGAACAATCACAGTCGAGTATTCTCCTCAAATTCGAATGTGATTGGTCAATTTCCCACGACCCACGACCCACGACCCACGACTCGCATTGTAGACCCACCATAATGCGGGGTCTACAATGCGAGTCGCAAAGTCGTAAGTCGCAAGAATTGACCAATCACAATCGAATTTGAGGAGAATAATCGACCAGTGATTGGTCAATTCTTGTGACTCACGACTTTGTGACTCGCATTGTAGACCCCGCATAATTGGTCAATTTCTTACGACTCTTTTACGACTGCGACTCATTGTAGACCTAGCCCAAGTGTGATTTTTGTATGTTTGAGGTAAAATATTGGAAAATCAGTGTGACGCGCAGAAACGTACGTTTGTATATTGGAGAAAATTTTGGATAATTTTGATACGATTTTCCAAGCTGAATAAAAGCAGAGGTTATAACCCGGGAAAATCGGGGCCGGTTTTAACAGTTGATATGCCGATAATAATGGCGGAAAATCGGAAACCAATAGATCAAAGGCCTATTCGTTGTCGCTGCACTGCTGAACTAGTGCAATAAGTTAGAATGAAAGAAAATATATGGTCTGTTCTTTACAGCTGAACTAGCTGCACTAGTTCAGAGTTCATCCTTTTCCTTCCAATGTGGTGTAAAAAAGATAAACTCTGAACTAGTGCAGCCAGTTCAGCTGCAAAGAACAGACCTATTTTTGTTTCATTTTAACTTATTGCACTATGTTGCACTAGTTCAGAAGTGCAGCGGAAACGAACAGACCTCAACAAAAGTGCTGACGGAGAGTGAACTGGTTATACTGACCTATATATGTATAATGGGTCTGTTCTTGCATTGCTTGCATTTTTTGCACTCAGCATCTTCGCTTTCTCTCTCTCTCTCTCTCTCTCTCTCTCTCTCTCTCTCTCCAACGGCCGAATATATATTTATTTCATTTCAAGTGCAAAAATGTTTGGGGATTTCATGGCAAAGCGAACAAACCTAATGTATGTATGTATGTATGGGCCGGTATCACAGTCTCCGATTAACGTGATTCTCCGATTAAACTCACTCTGCATCTCTTTCTAACTATCCCCCTAGAAAGAGACGAAGAGTGAGTTTAATCGGAGAATCTAGGGAGAATCACGTTAATCGGAGACTGTGATACCGGCCCTATGTACACATACTAGAACTATTGGTAACACTGACGGAGAATAAAGGAGAAGGAGACTGTGAAAGAGACGCTAATTCTTGTTTACGGCAGTTTGTTTCAATCCGATGGTTTCAATTATATTAATTTGTGTCGTCAGTTAATTTCGTTGCAAGTATTAACATGCACGTAATGTAGAATCGTATCAATTGGGAGATTACATTATTGACAGATGTACATCTTGATTTATGTCATACGATGTGATAATTGCAAAACACACATTCACTATATGATGACAACTGACTCTTCTCTGCCGTTTACAATGAAACAGGAACGGAATGTCTGCAATGACAGCGACAGTGATATTAACTCGGATAATATCGGCGACTTCTCATCTTTGCCTTTGCCATCGCTTTCTAAAAACACGTCTGTCATTGTCGATGAATCCAACAATGACTTCTTACGTCTCACTACGATGGCACGTTTCTTTGTGTACACGTACAAATTTATTTGCTTTAAATCTTTAAAAAGATCATGAAAGTAAAAGATTGAATTTACTTTTTTCCGAGAGACATAATTAAGGAGACTTAATTATGTCGTTTTATACATATTTTTTAGATTAATCAAAATTCTGGCAAACGTTTCAAGTTTAAAGAAATTAATTTAATTTGTTTGCCACATGTTGAATTCAATTTGGTGTTACTTTAGATCGCGCGAATGATGACCTCTAAACTTAGAAATAAAACTTTTAATCAAATTTTAATTTTAATTAAACAAAATGAAAGTTTAAGCTGAAATTTAAAAGATTCAAGTAATATCAATCGTTTATTGATCGGAATCAAATTGTTTTATCCTAAAGGATCTTTTATTCAAAAAAATCTGATCCAAGTATATTCTTGAGATTGATATTGTCAATGACTCTTATTATGGATAAAATTGTTATATACAGCTTTGTATATTTGTACAGGTCCGAACTGTATATTTGTCTTATCTTCGTAAGTGTTTACTTAATAATTATGCAACTTGTTACAAACAAAATGATGATGACGATGATGATGATGATGATGTTAACGTACCAAGCGTTGAAGTAAAAAAGTGTGCAGACCAAATGGAACTGTATGCTGTCCAGTGTGCACTGGAAGCTAGTTTATACAGACAAAATATGCTGAGATTGGTAAGAAGTATTAATTTTGACAGTGTTTAACAGAGAAAGGGAATATTTATGATGAGTTTTATTTATGTAATGTTTTATCACTGTAATTTGTTTATCTTTGTAGATTGCAGATGTAAAGTCGCATACGGTCAAAAAGAAAGCGTATAAAAAATTGGTAATATTTTTACAAGCACCTAAAGACAGAATCGACATCGCTATACAAACTGATGAGTGGATGGACTTGGAAGAAACTAATATACAAAATGTGTCTTTAACCAAGTCCAACTGTGAGAAACCATTGCAAGTAGCAGCATTACCTACAACAAATTGTAGCAGTTTCTGCGAAAACGGAAATGCTATGGAAGATTTTTGTAATGAGACAGATATGCAAATGCTGCAAAGCGTTACGAAAGAAGAATCTAACGACGCTAGTCAAGGATTTAAAGATCAGATTGACTCTCATACAATGGATAACGCACCTGTCAGAAATGAAGATGAAAATTCCCAAGATTCCTTATTACAACATATGCAGGATATGTTTTGCGAAAGCGATGACAGTAGTGATCTCACGAGATTAATTGAGAAACATTCTGGTGTTACTAAAGCAAATATTGATAAGGAAATTAATAAGATATGTTTAGAAGCGGACATTATTGCGAGTTCGAATCTTTTTGGTGTTCCAGTAGGTAATAATCCTTCGGCGAAGCCTAATGTAGCAAAAGTAACTACAAATGAAGGAAAAATTAGCTTTAGTCGCTATAAAGAAATGCAAAGTAGAAGATCCATTAAACTAAAAGGAATTAACGCAAACGAAACTGTTGAGAGCAAACAAAAACAGAAAGCAAGTGCTATTTGGTTTGTGGAACGTGTGCATCAAGTTTCGAAATTGAAAGCTAAAATGACCGAATTATCGCTGACAAATTATCGAAGGCACGGAAGAGTAAAAGAAAAATTTCTTCGTTTGTTTGGGGAATCTGAGGACGAAGAAATGATGCCAGATTCACCAATCTGTATAGAGGAACATTTACCTGCTTGCAAAGAAAGAATAGCACCTTGGATTGTGAAATACTTGATGCCATTCTATAAAAAAAGAAGAATTAAAGACCGCCAGCTTTTCAAAGCTGTTGCAAAGTACATCACAGATATGCTCATTATAGAGAATACATTTCCAGGTGAGCCAGCGATCAATCGCGGATATGGTTATGTTTTTCAGCACGCATTCAAAGAATTATTTTGCAATTTTGTATAAAAGACAGTAACAACAACAATCAACAACAACAAATAATAATAATAATAATAAACTAATATTTTAATAACAGTAAATAAAAAATAAAAAAACATTTACGACATTACATCTTGGATGGTTATGCCGTTTCGTAGTAACTGAGTATTTCATAACAACACCAATGGAGAATAGTTTGCAATACTTTGCCGAAAAAAGTCGGTTGGTTATTGGAAAAAAGATCTGGTTTCAATTTCTTTGATTCAAATATTTCCATTTTATATTTGCTTCCTTTCGTGCGATTAAAGTAGAGAATGAGTATTAAAGTATCGGAATGAGGTATAGCTGCTGTTCAATATACCTACCTTGTAAATGTTCAATGACTTGACTCATAATGTAGTGACAAGAGTAGGCTAGAACATTATTTCGTAGTCACAATATTCATATATTCTTCTATGTTTATATATTTCAGAACAAGAGTGTGTAAGTAAGTATATAGAAGATTACTTCAAGAACAAGAGATCTATTAAGACTAAACAGGATATATATCTGTAAAAGAAATTTTAGTGACGTTATCATTCATGCAATATTAAATTAGTAAAATGTAGAAATTGCACTTTGATATAGAGATCATTTTCTCCTTCCATAACCTTTTTCACGTTTTGTTTGCGCATCACTCAATGGAATTACATGTATATTACAATGTAAATACTCCCGAATAAAACATAAATTCTGCAAAAACTTTGAAGTCGAAATTTAATTTTGGTGTGTGTGTGTGTGTGCGCGCGCGCGCGCACACCCATTCTTTTCACGTAAAATTGCCTCATTTCTAGATGTACCATTTTCTATAAACTGGTTAAAAGGTAACAAACGTTACATATTAAACGTTTGTGTTGAACAATGCACCAGTTATAAAAAAAAGAAAAAAAAAAGAATACATTTTACAACAAACTTTTATGAATAACATTTTTTTTATTTTACTCATTTCTTTCGTTATAAACAGTATATGACATAACAGTAGACAGAATCAATCTATAGTAACATGTAAGAATGGTTTTGCCAATTTATCATTTATTTGTTTTCTTATAAAGATGCTTAACACTATACTTTTCGTGTAACAATATTTAAAGAGTATAACTATAGAAGTGGATATTTCCAAATAAGCATCCTGATTTGATATCATAGTACTGGAAGCTTACTTAGTTTTTGCAAGAATATAGACGAATATTCGTGACTTCCAAATAAGATGTCAATGTAATGAAAGGCCTGTTCTTTTTAACTAAACTTGTCGCACGGTTCATCTTTTCTCTTTCTTTTTTCACATTGGAGAGAAAAAGAGAGAAGGTAAACCGCGTGCAAGAAGTTGAGCTAAAAAGAGCAGGCCTGAAAACGCGATCTCGAATGTGACAGCTTGGGTAGGAAAAGTGATATTTGTGATACTTTTTTATGGCGACTTATGTATTACGTATCTTTCCAGGTACATAGTTCTTATCTATTACCGGTTCCTGTAGAAACATGTGCAAACACCGTTCGTTCTGTGCCAAAGGATGTCCAGCTATTCTGAAATACAAATGAGAAACGTGATACAAACAGCTGTATACAATTCATACAAGATTCATAACTTGATACTAATTAAAATTTATTGCAACATATTATGCATGCAGTGGTGCTATGGCGAGAACGTATAAATAATTTCATTGGAATACACAATTTAGAAATAATGGGCTTGCATAATTTTTATCTCATATTCAAATTGAACATCATTCTGCAAAAGAATGCCAGTAACATACTATTTCCATGGTAAAATTATTAAATTAACGCAGCAAATTGTTATCGTACTGGAAATCGACACTTGTTCGAAAGAAATAATCAAATATATTTCCTTCCTATTAATATTTCTCCCCAAATGATGGAAATAAATATAAACGCGCCTAAAATAGAAATGTCGCTGTTGTCTAAATTTTGAAGGAATTTCAATAAAACTTTTAATTATCATGTATAGAGTGTCAGATTAAATAGCCATTGTTACCCCGACAGCTAGATTGGCCTGTATATCATTTCTTTGCATGAAACTACAGATTGTATAAATTTCCTATTGTGCAATAAAACAATATGCTCACTTGTTAACGAAAACCTCCAAGCCTTTTCTTCGATCTTCGATAAAATCTTCTTCAAATATTCCGTCGTCCCCACGAAAAGGCATTTGACGTTTCCATGCTTTCCCTGGTAAAGGTGGTACCACAATCTGCAATTTAGGAAAATATAAAAAGTGGTTTTCTATCATGTCACACAGTTGCTTTACAGTTTCATAGTTGAATAACAAAAAAAAAAAAAAAAAAAAAAAAAAAAAACAAATATATATTTCCTTAAATACCCGATAAAGTTGACTTTCTTAAATTAATTTTAATTAGAATTTTTTCCAAAATAAAGGTGTATGTATGTATGTGTGTATGCATATACATATATATATATATATGTATATATTCACCAGAACGATATCATTTTACCTCAACAATCTTTGCTACATGTGTTATTTTTAAGCATAATTACCTCTCTCAATAACTAACCTTGCTATCTCTTTCTAATTCATTTCTCAGCCATTCAAAATCACTATATCGTCTTCTTACTGTCGAGTCCTTTACCTTAAAGACCGGTAAGTTTGTCTGGAAAAAAAGTCAACAACTTTGAGGAGACTGAGAATATATGTGTCTTGTGGGAAAGGCACATTCGCAAGGCTCCAACGTCTTGAAATATATTTATGATACATGTACACTGTACAAGTGCATATGCAGAAAAAAAATATATTCACACATAGATCATTCATTATATATTTCTCAATTTCCCATTTTTGTTACACATCTTTATTGCACCTTCGTTGTTTCAAACGTTATATCGAGGTTTGCGACGTGTCGAATTTATGGACAATAAAAAAAAAATCACATCAGAATTTCCTGAATATTATTTTTGTCCCCGAAATCTACAGCAGCGAGTGTACAGCACGTCGGTCTTTATCAATAGTGGGTGATAGCGGGTACAACCCACGATATATGTCTAATCAATCAGAGGACACGATTGAGTTATTCGATGCGTCTGTTATATCGTCGCGGGCGTAAACAGGTTGGAAAAACAAAATTTTAGCACGCCAGATATGCCGATGCGTGTTTAATATGTTTGTATGTACACACAACGTAAAAGTTGTATGAAGCAAAATGAGGTTATTACTCACCCTCATACGAACTTCGTAATCGGTATATCGTTTCTTGCCGACGCCGTGTGTGATCGGATTAATCACGTCGATTTCAAGGAAATTCGCAGGCGCCGCATAAGCGTCATCCAGCGTTTGTTTTTTCACATTTAAGCGCCGCGTTGCATCTACGGTCGTGTCCGCCATTTCAATTACAGATTACAGGTTTCAATTAAACACACGTTCGCCTTGTGGCGAGCTTCGCTTCTATAAAATGCTCGAAAACACTACCGATTCTCAAGCGAAGCAAGCGAAGCACCGCCAGAAATGACAGCGCTTGGTAACTTGACACAATTCGTTTCTCTCTCTCTTTCTCTCTTCCTCACCGTCCTCTACGTCACATATTATACACACGTCGTGCATATGTATGCATGTATGTACATATATACATCATACACGTACGTGCTGTCGCGTGCTTCTACGTTGAAATGTCGTGTTGACAATAACACACATTCAACGGTAACATTATGGGATATTCAGACTGTTCGATATATAAACAATGTTTTAGTAATAAAATTTTCGTTTGGTTGGGTAAAATATGCTATGCACTATACCATGAAAACTCTAGACTGGAAATTCTCTTATTTTGATTCGCTTATGCCGCTTAAGCTGGATTCAGACAGGACGCGTAAAGTGTCAAGCAGCGAGCAGCAACCCAATCAACGAGGTGATATCAGCAGTGGCGTAGAAAATATCGCCTCGCTGATTGGTTGCTGCTCGCTGTTTGACACTTTACGCGTCCTGTCTGAATCAGATCGTCTTAAGTATGTACAGTCTTAAGGCGTCATCAGCCAATCAGAGGGCCGTATTAGCATCTTAAGACATCACTTAAGACGGTCTTGAAATAAGAATCGACTATGAATACCGGCCACGGTATTCATAATCAGATCTTATTTCAAGACCGTCTTAAGTAATATCTTAAGGGGATCCTAAAGCCAAATTACCGACAATTGCAGGGAGGGTTCCAACTTTGAGTAGAATGCACAGAACTTAAATTTTTTTTTACACAATTGAAATATGCACGAAAACGAAGTGTGCGACTGTTGATTTCAAGACAAAAATCAGAAAAAATTGCAAAAATGTATTTTTGCAAAAATGTATTTTTTTTTATTTTTTCCGATTTTTGTCTTGAAATCAACAGTCGCGCACTTCGTTTTCGTGCATATTTCAATTGTGTAAAAAAAAATTTAAGTTCTGTGCAGTCTACTCAAAATTGGAACCCTCCCTGCAATTGTCGGTAATTTGGCTTTAGGATCCCCTTAAGATGCTAATACGGCTCTGTGGCTGGTATTCACAGTCTTCAAGGCCGTCTTAAGTAATGTCTTAAGACGCTAATACGGCTCTGTGATTGGTTCATGACATCTTAAGATTGAACTTGAGACGGTCTTAAATAACTATGGCCGGTATTCATAGTCGGTTCTTATGTTTAAGACCGTCTCAAGTACAATCTTAAGACGTCATGAACCAATCACAGAGCCGTATTAGCATCTTGAGATATTACTTGAGACGGTCTTGAAATAAGATCCGATTATGAATACCGGCCTATGAATACCGGCCTGTGATGCTGGGTCTACAATGAGAGTCGCAAAGTCGTGAGTCGCAAGAATTGACCAATCACAGTCGATTATTCTCCTCAAATACGACTGTGATTGGTCAATTCGACTGTGAACATTGGCTTTTGGCCAATGTTCTGAAATCTGCGGAACCAATCATAGATTTATATTTATTGTAATTGAATCAACTAACTTTTCCAACTTCAAAAATTGATTAATCTACTATATTAATAATAATTAATATTTTATTTTTCATTAAATTACTAAATTTAAAAATACCAATCTTTTAAATTAAAATATAAATTATTACCTCTATTTTTTAATAAAAGAATTAGTTAAACCTTTTATATAACATTAAATTGTCAATTTAAAATTATGAAATATATTTTTCGAGTCATCAGTGTGCTTTGTTCACGGAGGCCCAAGGCCAGAGGAGAGGACGGATTTAGAGGCCATATCAGTAGCCCTACATGCAATTCGTTTAACTGCAAATATAATTGCAGGCCATTTATTACTATCACTTCTAGGTTCAACCGGACAATCAATTAATAACTATATAATTCTTATAATTATAATTATATCCCAAATTTTATTATTCATCCTTGAAATTTCTGTATCTATAATTCAAGCCTATGTTTTCTCTATCCTTTCAACTTTATATAGAAGAGAAATTTAATTATGAATCACCCTTTCCACTTGGTAAGTATCAGCCCTTGATCGATTCTTATTTCTTTTAGAATTATAAATAATTTAATTTGTACAGTAAGATGATTTCATCAATACAAATACTCCTTGCTTACTACAATTCCCTGCACTCTTTTTTGTATAATTCAATGATGACGTGACGTAGCAACCGAGAAGCAACCTTTCAAGGATGTCATACATTAAATGTCTACAAAGGAATACGCACCTAGGCACATAATCTTATTCATTATTTGTGAGATTTTATTTTTCTTTTCTTTCTTCTGAGCCTGCTTTCACTCTTCATTAGCACCAAACATAGAAATTGGACAATTATGACCCCCCCTAGGCATTGCTCCCTTGCAATCCTTTTGATATTCCTTTAATAAACACAATTATTTTAATCTCATCAGGTCTAACAATTACCCGAAGACATCATTCTATACTAAACAAAAATTATAAAGAAAGGAAAAAAGGACTATTATTAACCATTATTTTAGGAATTTATTTTACTACCCTTCAAATTATTGTGAATATAAAAAAGCTCCATTCACTATCGCAGATTCAATTTACGGCTCAACCTTTTTTATCGCCACAGGGTTCCACGGATTACATGTAATCATTGGAACCTTATTCCTTACAGTTTGTTTTTCCCGACTAAATACCCTTCACTTTTCCCCTCATCATCAAAAACCTCCCCATTTGAATGTGGATTTGACCCTATGTCCCTCCCACGAATACCCTTCAGGATTCAATTCTTTTTAATTAGTTTAATTTTTTTAATTTTTTTAATTTTTGATATTGAAATTGCTCTTTTAATTCCTCTAATTTATATATTTAAAACATTTAATCTACCAATAATTTTAACTTTTCTAATGTTTATTATAATTTTAATCTTTGGTCTATTCCTTGAATATACCGAACAATCTATTGATTGAAAAATTTAACAAGGATATTAGTTTAATCAAGACATTTAAATTGCATTTAAAAATCATAAAATTTCATACATCTTTCTCTTAAAGTAAAAAATTACAATTTATATAATTTCGACTTATAATCTGATTTATTTCTAAATCTAAGAGAAATATCAACTAAAACCAAACTCGAGGTAAATTATTGTTAATAATTTCATTGAAATAAACGATTTCTAGTTGAAGTAAATTTAAAATGAACTTTTAATTCATTAATTATGATAAATTTTTAAATCATATTACTTTGATATAACTCAACTAATAAAATTTATATTTACCTATTCTATACCGATATACTACCCCACCTTTATCAAACATTAAATAATATTATTTAAATACAGTTTAAACCCAAAAACATTATATTTTCATTATAAAATTAATATTATTATTTATTTAAAAATTTATCAATTTTCCCAATATCTTTAATATTATACTTTCTCCTATAAGCTATTTAAATCTTTAAATTAATAAATATGCTCACCCTAAAATATTAACAAATAAATACATAAATATATATTTTTTATTAATAAACTTAACTTTAAAACACTAAACTATATATTTAAATAAATTTTTTCCAAAAAACTCAATCCAAGTTACATCTATCTTTACCGCCTTAACCCCTAAATTATTTAAAGGATTATAAATTCATAAATAAAAATAATTTAAACATCACATTGAACCCACATAAAAATTCAAATAATAAAATTTTACTATAAAATTACTCAACATAAAAATTATACCAACAATAAAACCACACACACATCCACTTACCGTTAATAATTTTATTCCAACCTTTAAATAAGCTCCATATAAATCATAAAAGAATAATCAACTTGATGCAGAACCCATAATTACTCTTGTTATTACAAAAATTATTATTGATAAATTTATCAATTTATTTTCTTTAAAACTATAATACCTATAAAATTTTATATTAGAAAAAAATACATAATAAATTACTCGCATTGAATAAGAAACAGTAAATATCAACGATATCAAAATTAATAATATAAAAAAAATATTTACCGGCAATATATATATTCTTTCTATAATAAAATTTTTCGAATAAAATTCTGCTGTAAAATCCTCTCAAGGCTAATCTAGAAATTAAAAATCTCTATATAGTAAAAGGAATTACCCTATACTTAAATTCCCAAATATAAAAATATCCAGATTATTTATCATAGAATGAATAATAATCCCTGCACATATAAATAACATGGATTTAAAAATAGCATGAGTCAATAAATGATAAAAAGCAATAATTTTTATTCCAACTCTTAAAATCATTATTCTTAAACCCAATTGCCTTAAAGTAGACAACGCAATAATTTTCTTCAAGTCATTTTCAACATTAGCCATCAACCCAGATATAAATATAGTTAAAATTGATAAAAATAATAAAATTAAATTTATATTTCTCCTCAATAAAAATCTATTAAATCGAATTATTAAATAAACCCCAGCCAAGTAACCAATGTAGAAGAATGAACCAATGCTGATACAGGAGTTGGAGCTGCTATTGCTCAATGGTAATCATGTAGAAAAAGGAATTTGAGCCCTTTTACTTATTTAGCTGCTAATAATATTATAAATATTAATAATTTATTTGACCTCAATATCCTCAATAACTTTATCTTTTTTTTATTAATATTAATCTAATTCCTATGAGCTCCCACCTACGTCTCCCACCCGATTACATAAAACTGTAACTATTCCTGAATTATAAGATAAAAAATTTTGATAATAAATTACTAAACAATAAGAAACCAGGTCCTAATCCATCTCACCCAAATAAAATCCTAAAAGACATTAGGAGAAATAATCATTAAAACCATAGACATGATAAATAAAATTACTAAATAAATAAATCGTCTAATAAATTTTTCCTCATATATATATATATATATATATATATATATATATATATATATAAATCATAATTATAGAAGAAATTAAAAAAATAAATCTAATAAATAATAAAGAAATTCAATCAATAAAAATTAAAATTTCTATATTTACTGAATTAACTCTTATTAACAACTATTCTATTATAATTATAAAATCTAAATAATTTATCAACAACCTCAATAAAAATATAAACACAAATATAAAAAATATTAAATAATAATAAACAAAAATATTTATAATAACTTGAGATACTTAAATTATTTAATATAATTTAAATTCCACAAATTAATGTTTTTCCTTAAACTACTTAAAAACATAAATATTAATAAATTTATCAAAATTAAAACTAGAGGCATAATATGCAACATTACAACAAAACATTCTTTTAATATACCCAAATTAAACTCCAAGCCTCCAAGTATCTTTCTACGCCGTGCTGAACAAAAGAAAATAAATATAATGAATATACCCTTTTAAAAAAACAAACTAAAACTAAAAAAAAAATCATTATTAAATCTCAATTTAAAACCACGCTCAATATTAATATCTCCAAAAAAAAAACCCCAAAGAAAAAGGAAATAAAAAATTAATTACACATAATAAAAATCACAATATTCTTATTCTAGGTATCCTCCCTATTATCCCCTAATTTATAACCAATAATCGCCTAAATGTCCGTTCATAATATAAATTAACTATATAAAACAACTATCCCGCAAACACGTACAACTACGTCTAATGAACAGTAACAATCGCAAAATTAACATTTTCTCTATCGAACGATGTCGGGCAGAGGATCGTTCAACGGGCGGAATAGACAATGCGCCCCTATTTCAGTCAAATATGTTTTAAAACTGTAACCAGTTCAGGTTAAAGTATTTCCAGTTATACATGTTTTAAGACTGTGACTAGTTTAGGTTTAAGTATTCAGCGAGGGAGAGTTGACGTAGGGCTACGTCAATTGTCCCTATTTCTGAAGTTCAAGTATTCCGCGAATGACAATTGACGTAGCCCTACGTCAACTCTCCCTCGCTGAATACTTAAACCTGATAAACTAGTCACAGTCTTAAAACATGTATAACTGGAAATACTTTAACCTGAACTGGTTACAGTCTTAAAACATATTTGACTGAAATAGGGGCGCATTGTCTATTCCGCCCGTTGAACGATCCTCTGTCCGACATCGTTCGATAGAGAAATGTTAATTTTGCGATTATTACTGTTCATTAGACGTACTTCTACGTGTTTGCGGCATAGTTGTTACTGTGCCTGTTTGATTCTTTCAATCATCAATTTCTTTTATAGAAATAAAACTATAAATGTTTTTCTATATTTACTTTCTCACTTGATAAAATTAAGTTATACGTACTGTTCTATCGCAAAATTCAATGCAGCGTTTACTAAAAGGAATTTAGCTAAACTTTCAAACGCTACTATATCGAAACGGTAACAAATAGAGAGTTCGGTCGGGATTTTTCATAAAGGGGACTTGTTAAGCTTTAAAATGAGATGTCATTCATTACTCTACGATTATTAGTTGCAAAGATCTAAACGTTCAAAGTGAGACATGTTTTCGATGAATCTACAAGAAATTTTGCACAACTTTAAAACGCTACTATAACGAAACGGAAAGAAATAGAGAGTTTGGTCTGGATTTATCATAAATGGGATTTGTTAAGCTTTAAAATGAGATGTCATTCATTACTCTACGATTATTAGTTTCAAAGATCTAAACGTTCAAAGTGTGACATATTTTCGTTACATCGTTGCATCCGTGGGTACCCCCCATATCGCGGAGAAAGACGTAGTTCTACGTCAAAATAAACCAGACGAACTGCAATCCATGGGAAATCATCATAATGTAACCACCTAAAAGCCCCAACTTAAATAAAGTTAACATCCTACATAATATTATATTTATATAAACAACTGAAGAATATGCTACTAATCTTTTTATATCAATCTGAACCAAACATCCTAACCTTATTAAAATACCCTCCCTACAATTCCAATTCTAATAATTAAATAATTGTATTTTAATCTTATTTTAATAAATACTTTTGTAAACCGAATTAATCCATATCTCCCCATTTCAATCAATAAAACTCCTGCCAAAATCATTGACCCATAAACCAAGGAGCCTCTACGGCTGAGCCTTAGGTAATCAAATCTGTATTAAATAAATATTAGGTATCTTAATATAAAAAGCCATAAAAATTATCAAAAACCCACCAAATCTAAACATTATTCTCCTTATTAAAATTTTTATTAAAACAAACTTAAAAGTTAAACTATAAAAATACATGTAAAAAATATAAATTAATAAAGGAAACGAAATCAATAATATATAAATTATTAAATAATACGATGAAACTAATCGCGCTCAGGATCGCTCCTTCCCCAATATACAATTAATATAAATGTAGGAATTAATCTTACCTCAAATATAAAATAAAATAATAATAAATCCACAGATGTAAAAAATACAATTAATATCATCAACATGTTAATAAAAATTATAATTTTAATGATTTCCCCTCTTTGTAAACACATTAACATTAACCCCACAACTCAAAAACTTTACATAATTAATCAAATAGAATAGAATAATCCATCCCAAAATATTTAAGAATTATAATTAAAAAAACTTGTTTATACAAGTACATGTAAATTAATATCCATCTTGATAAATATAACAAATATTATAATAAAATATAATCATTTTATCATTTAAATAACATTAAATTGATAAAACCAACTAAAAATATAAATTTTATCACATTATTTTACCACCAACCCACACTACACTAATCTCCTCCTTCTTCTTCTTATTGTCACTTACTTGAAACTTTCCAATATTAAAGCTATGTAATACACAAGTCCCTTCCATAATACCGAATAATCTGAACCGAATAAACCCAACCCCATTGACTCCCTCACATACTCTAAAAATCAAATAATAAATCAAATAAAATTCTATCCTATCCTACTCTAAAACACAAATACACAATTAATGAAATATTCACAACCATCAATTCTATCAACATTGATATAATTAATATATATTTATATATATAAATTAATAAAATAAAAAAAATTATAAAAATTTGTACTCAAATCAATGTTAAATCTATAAAAATTAGTTTTATAATTTAAAATTATTAAAATATTAATTTTGTAAATTAAAAATAAACTTTTAATTTTAAAACTATCAAAAAAATAATTTTATACAATTATACCAGGTAATCTCCAAAATTAATATTCTTATTAAACTATATTTTGTCACATTAATATTTACTTATTGAGCAATTCTTCATCTCATTTATCCACCACACATTTATTAATTAAATCTTGCCGCCCCCTTAATTATAACTCAATTCAATCAATAATAATAAGATTCTCTTCAACAACTTGAGCCAAAAATATTATTCTTTTATATATTTTTTTTAATTTTATTATTTATAATTTCACATGTACTCATAAATTGTACAACCTCATCCCAGCATAATAATTCTAATAATCTTATTCTGATACTTTCTCAATTTGTATTTTAATATCATTCCGACAATCAAATATTATATATCCTATTTTACTGTTTCTAATTATAATTAGTGGAATATTAATTATTTTACTTTATTTTTCAAGTATTATTACCAACATACAAAATAAAACCTCTATTAATTTCTCTATAATAATTAATTTCATAATTAGATTAATTTTCTTTTTTTATTTAAACCTCATAAATTTCAAACACACTTTTTCATATCCCCTACATTCTTATCTATAGAAACAATCTCATTCTTGAGCTATTAATCAAGAAATATTTAGAAATTTATTTATACTTGATTCCTACCCCTATAATAATATTACTTTCTTATGCATATTCTTTTTACTAATTGTTATATTCATCATTATCAAAATATGTACTATTAAAACATCTTCCTTATGAAAAATTTCCCAACTGTGAAAAAACTTGATAACATTATAAAAAAATCTCTATTAAAACTCCCAACCCCTCTTAATATCTCCTACTGATGAATGACTTTGGCTCCTTATTAGGAATATTTCTATTCATTCAAATTCTTGGAGGATTTTTTTTTTCCCTACATTACTGCCCCAACAATCAATTTGCATTCTCAAGTATTATTCACATTATTCAAAATATTACAAATGGATGATAAATACATAATATTCATATGGAATGGAGCCTCATTTTTTTTCATTTGTATATATTCCCATATTGCTCGAGGAATTTACTACAATTCCTTCAAATTAATAAATACTTGAATAATCAGAGTAAGAATTTTTTAAATCTCTATAGCAACTGCTTTCCTAGGTAATACGTACTCCCCTGAGGTCAAATATCTTATTGAGGGGCCACAGTTATTACAAATCTTCCATCTACTATCCCTCATGTTGGCCAAATAATTGTAATATGAATCTGAGGAGGATTTTCTATTAACAACGCAACATTAAATCGATTCTATTCAATACACTTTATCCTTGCACTTGTTATTCTAATAATAGTGATTATTCACTTATATTTTCTTCATGAGACAGGATCCTCTAATCCATTAGGAATTGATAGCAATTTCCAAAAAATCGCCTTTCATATTTACTTTTCATACAAATACATATTTTTGGATTCAAATTATTTACATCTATTTATTCAATTCAAATCCTTCAATATCCCTACATTTTTAGAGACCCTGATAATTTTACCCCTGCTAACCCTATAGTTACACCTATCCATATTCAACCTGAATGATACTTTCTATTTGCTTGTGCTATTCTACGATCCATTCCTAATAAAAAAACAATTGATTATGCTACATTAGTACAGTCAATATACTGCAGCCATTTAATTATCATCATCATAGAGCGGAAAACAATCTTATATTATATTCATGTTTTTAATAAACAGGTAAACTTGAATTTTTGCCAAATTCCTTAAATCAATATTCCAACTTGTTATTTTTATTATTTAAATCTTTATCTTTACTAATATTATCGTTATTACTTGATTATTATAATTCAAATCAATATTTTTTATTTCTATTAAATTTTATTTTTAAATCTTACCAATAACTCTTAAATATATAAATTATTAAATTATTTCTATTAAATTCAAATATTATAAATATTACTATATTAATAATTTTTTAAAAATTATTTCAAACTATACTTGTAATTTATCCCACAAGTATTATATTTCATAAAAATATTATTTTCATTAATCAATCAACATCTTGTATATAGATTAAATTAAACTTTTTTATAAAAAAACTAGATATCATCAAAATTGACTAAAATTTCGTCTTTAATAAATTATTCAAAATAATTATTTTACATCAACATTCATAATTCATTAGCTCTTTTAATTTCGAGAAAAATAAAAAATTTCTTACTTGTATATTAATAACCCCCCCGTGATACCAAAGGTACAATTAATTAAATTTATTTTTTCACATTTTTTATTTTCATTACTTTTTATATAATTATACAATTTTCTCAATTAATTTATTTATTAAATTCAACCTATAACCTTCATATAATTTTAATTATCTATACACTTAAATTCTTATAAAAAAAATTAATTTTAAAATAAAATATCTATATTACACTATATATAAATTTACAGTAATCTTTTTTTTAATCTAAATACATATTCCTATACATTTACTTTGTTACGACTTGTTTCAATTATTATTTTCATGAAAACGACGGGCAATTTGTACATGTAATATTTTATTTTTCAAATAATAAAATTTATATTTTTTTACTATTAAATCCAATTTCATTACATCATTTAAAATATAAATTTATTAATAAATTAAAATGTAACTCATTAAAATCCTAAAAATTCTACACTTTGATTTAAACTATAATTAAATTAAATTTATTAATTATATTTTCTTTTAAAATAATTTAAATAACAATACATAAAAAATATTGGGTAATTCTTATCGTGGATTATCAATTACTAAACAAGTTCCTTTAATTATTTATTATACCGTCAAATTATTTAAATTTAATGTTTTATCATTTAATTTCTAATCAATTGTAATTTTTATTAAAATAATAGGGTATCTAATCCTAATTTTATCTATAATTTATTAAATTCTATAATTCATTTTTAAAATTATTATAAAATTTACTTGTATTGTAATGGATACTTTATTTACCCCAAAGGAGCCTTAAAGGACGTTCAACGTATTGCATTCATGTACAAACAATGCAAAATCCAAATATATTAATTTCTTTGCATTTCGTCGTAGATGAGGGCCAACATTATTACTTCTTTAATTAACCAAGAATGCAGAAACAATAAAAATCATATTGCATTCATGTACAAACGATGCAAAATCCAAATATATTAATTTCTTTGCATTTCGTCGTAGATGAGGGCCAACATTATTACTTCTTTAATTAACCAAGAATGCAGAAACAATAAAAATCATATTGCACTCATGTACAAACGATGCACAATCCAAATATATTAATTTCTTTGCATTTCGTCGTAGATGAGGGCCAACATTATTACTTCTTTAATTAACCAAGAATGCAGAAACAATAAAAATCATATTGCATTCATGTACAAACGATGCAAAATCCAAATATATTAATTTCTTTGCATTTCGTCGTAGATGAGGGCCAACATTATTACTTCTTTAATTAATCAAGAATGCAGAAACAATAAAAATCATATTGCACTCATGTACAAACGATGCACAATCCAAATATATTAATTTCTTTGCATTTCGTCGTAGATGAGGGCCAACATTTTTACTTCTTTAATTAACCAAGAATGCAGAAACAATAAAAATCATATTGCATTCATGTACAAACGATGCACAATCCAAATATATTAATTGTTTCAATTGTTTCAAGATTTAGGCTTTAAAGTAAAGCCTTTACTTTAGTAAAGCTAAACTTAGTAAAGCTAAAAAGCTTTAAAAAGTATCAAATTTGGTAAAGCGCGTCAACTGACCCATATGGGTTAGCGATGCGCTTTAAAAAGTATCAAATTTTGTAAGGCGCGTCATCTGACCAATGTGGATTAGCGATGCGTTTCAAAGGTTTCAAGTGTTTTGAGCGCGTCACCTGACCCACGTGGATCAGTAATGCGTTTTTGAAGCAATCAAATGTTTCATTGCGCGTCATCAGTGAAAAATATGGATTAGCGATGCGTTTCATGTAGATGAGGTGAAATGACAATGGAATGAATTATTGGATCCGCCAGTGCGTAGATAAAGATAATCGGGATCAAGCGACACAACTGGCCAATTTCTATCTCGTCGTCGCGCAAAAGGACCGTGTTTTTAACTCCAAACCGTCTTGCGTAGTCATTAAAGTATCCTCTGCTACAGTGAAACACCATATTTTCGGTCCGAGGTGTCGAATAAAGACAATGGAATGAATTATTGGATCCGCCAGTTCGTAGATAAAGATAATCGGTATCAAGCGACACGACTGGCCAATTTCTATCTATTCGTCGCGCAAAAGGACCGTGTTTTTAACTCCAGACCGTCTTGCGATGTTATTAAAGTATCCTCGGCTGCTGTGAAACACCAGGACCGTGTTTTTAACTCCAGACCGTCTTGCGATGTTATTAAAGTATCCTCGGCTGCTGTGAAACACCATATTTTTGGTCCGAGGCGTCGAATAAAGACAATGAAATGAATTATTGGATCCGCCAGTGCGTAGATAAAGATAATCGGGATCAAGCGACACGACTGACCAATTTCTATCTATTCGTCGCGCAAAAGGACGGTGTTTTTAACTCCAGACCGTCTTGCGATGCCATTAAAGTATCCTCGGCTGCTGTGAAACACCAGGACCGTGTTTTTAACTCCAGACCGTCTTGCGATGCTACTAAAGTATCCTCGGCTGCTGTGAAACACCAGGACCGTGTTTTTAACTCCAGACCGTCTTGCGATGCTATTAAAGTATCCTCGGCTGCTGTGAAACACCAGGACCGTGTTTTTAACTCCAGACCGTCTTGCGATGTTATTAAAGTATCCTCGGTTGCTGTGAAACACCATATTTTTGGTCCGAGGCGTCGAATAAAGAAAATAGAATGAATTATTGGATCCGCCAGTGCGTAGATAAAGATAATCGGGATCAAGCGACACGACTGGCCAATTTCTATCTATTCGTCGCACAAAAGGACCGTGTTTTTAACTCCAGACCGTCTTGCGATGTTATTAAATTATCCTCGGCTGCTGTGAAACACCAGGGCCGTGTTTTTAACTCCGGACCGTCTTGCGATGCTACTAAAGTATCCTCGGCTGCTGTGAAACACCATATTTTGGTCCGAGGCGTCGAATAAAGACAATGGAATGAATTATTGGATCCGCCGGTGCGTGGATAAAGATAATCGAGGCCAAGCTAAACGACTGGCCAATTTCTATTTGTTCGTCGCGCAAGAAGACCGCGCTTTAACTCCTGACCGTCTTGTGATGTTATTAAAGTATCCTCCGCTACTGTGAAACACATTTTCTGGAAACCGATTTCTTTAATTTTTTTAATATTTAAAAAATAAAGAATTAAAAAAATCGGTTTCCAGAAAATCGGTAACAAAAAACTACACACCCTATAGCACTCCCCGGAAAATTCTAACCCTATTTCATATACTTGTGGTAAAAATTCGGTCCACTAGTTTTTAAGTTAAAAACGTTCAAAACATACCTCACCCGAAATGTATTTTTGAACGTTAATAACTTAAAAACTATTGGACCGAATTTTTACCACAAGTATATGAAATAGGAGTAGAATTTTCCGGGGAGTGCTATAGGGTGTGTAGTTTTGACGTAGAACTACGTCTTTCCCGGAGGGGGAAGTTAATAAATAAATAAATAAATAAATAAATAAAGGAATAAAGGAATACAGGAATGAAGGAATGAAGGAATAAAGGAATAAATAAAGGAATAAATAAAGGAATATCTATACTAATATATAAAATTCTTACGGGTGGTGTATTTTTGAACGTTAATAACTTAAAAACTATTGGACCGAATTTTTGTCACAAGTATATGAAATAGGGGTAGTTAAATTGTCATTATTGCTTTCACAGCCTAACCTGAACGAAAACGAGCCCGGCACAGCCCGACGGAGGGAATACGGACAGCGGCGAATGATTCCCGATATCGAGAGGCCTGTTTTCACTATCTCTCAATGGATTTGTATTGATAAATTGCTAAAAATTCCGGTTAAATTGTCATTATTGCTTTCACAGCCTAACCCGAACGAAAACGAGCCCGGCACAGCCCGACGGAGGGAATACGGACAGCGGTGAATGATTCCCGATATCGAGAGACCTGTTTTCACTATCTCTCAATGGATTTGTATTGATAAGTTGCTAAAAATTCCCGTTAAATTGTCATTATTGCTTTCACAGCCTAACCCGAACGAAAACGAGGCCCCCGGCACAGCCCGTACGTACGGAGGGAATACGGACAGCGGTGAATGATTCCCGATATCGAGAGACCTCTTTTCACTATCTCTCAATGGATTTGTATTGATAAGTTGCTAAAAATTCCCGTTAAATTGTCATTATTGCTTTCACAGCCTAACCCGAACGAAAACGAGCCCGGCACAGCCCGACGGAGGGAATACGGACAGCGGTGAATGATTCCCGATATCGAGAGACCTGTTTTCACTATCTCTCAATGGATTTGTATTGATAAGTTGCTAAAAATTCCCGTTAAATTGTCATTATTGCTTTCACAGCCTAACCCGAACGAAAACGAGGCCCCCGGCACAGCCCGTACGTACGGAGGGAATACGGACAGCGGTGAATGATTCCCGATATCGAGAGACCTGTTTTCACTATCGCTCAATGGATTTGTATTGATAAATTGCTAAAAATTCCCGTTAAATTGTCATTATTGCTTTCACAGCCTAACCCGAACGAAAACGAGGCCCCCGGCACAGCCCGTACGTACGGAGGGAATACGGACAGCGGTGAATGATTCCCGATATCGAGAGACCTCTTTTCACTATCTCTCCAATGGATTTGTATTGATAAATTGCTAAAAATTCCCGTTAAATTGTCATTATTGCTTTCACAGCCTAACCCGAACGAAAACGAGCCCCGGCACAGCCCGTACGTACGGAGGGAATACGGACAGCGGTGAATGATTCCCGATATCGAGAGACCTGTTTTCACTATCTCTCAATGGATTTGTATTGATAAGTTGCTAAAAATTCCCGTTAAATTGTCATTATTGCTTTCACAGCCTAACCCGAACGAAAACGAGCCCGGCACAGCCCGACGGAGGGAATACGGACAGCGGTGAATGATTCCCGATATCGAGAGACCTGTTTTCACTATCTCTCCAATGGATTTGTATTGATAAATTGCTAAAAATTCCCGTTAAATTGTCATTATTGCTTTCACAGCCTAACCCGAACGAAAACGAGGCCCCCGGCACAGCCCGTACGTACGGAGGGAATACGGACAGCGGTGAATGATTCCCGATATCGAGAGACCTCTTTTCACTATCTCTCCAATGGATTTGTATTGATAAATTGCTAAAAATTCCCGTTAAATTGTCATTATTGCTTTCACAGCCTAACCCGAACGAAAACGAGGCCCCCGGCACAGCCCGTACGTACGGAGGGAATACGGACAGCGGTGAATGATTCCCGATATCGAGAGACCTGTTTTCACTATCTCTCAATGGATTTGTATTGATAAGTTGCTAAAAATTCCCGTTAAATTGTCATTATTGCTTTCACAGCCTAACCCGAACGAAAACGAGCCCGGCACAGCCCGACGGAGGGAATACGGACAGCGGTGAATGATTCCCGATATCGAGAGACCTGTTTTCACTATCGCTCAATGGATTTGTATTGATAAGTTGCTAAAAATTCCCGTTAAATTGTCATTATTGCTTTCACAGCCTAACCCGAACGAAAACGAGGCCCCCGGCACAGCCCGTACGTACGGAGGGAATACGGACAGCGGTGAATGATTCCCGATATCGAGAGACCTGTTTTCACTATCTCTCAATGGATTTGTATTGATAAGTTGCTAAAAATTCCCGTTAAATTGTCATTATTGCTTTCACAGCCTAACCCGAACGAAAACGAGGCCCCGGCACAGCCCGACGGAGGGAATACGGACAGCGGTGAATGATTCCCGATATCGAGAGACCTGTTTTCACTATCTCTCAATGGATTTGTATTGATAAGTTGCTAAAAATTCCCGTTAAATTGTCATTATTGCTTTCACAGCCTAACCCGAACGAAAACGAGGCCCCCGGCACAGCCCGTACGTACGGAGGGAATACGGACAGCGGTGAATGATTCCCGATATCGAGAGACCTGTTTTCACTATCTCTCAATGGATTTGTATTGATAAGTTGCTAAAAATTCCCGTTAAATTGTCATTATTGCTTTCACAGCCTAACCCGAACGAAAACGAGGCCCCCGGCACAGCCCGTACGTACGGAGGGAATACGGACAGCGGTGAATGATTCCCGATATCGAGAGACCTCTTTTCACTATCTCTCCAATGGATTTGTATTGATAAATTGCTAAAAATTCCCGTTAAATTGTCATTATTGCTTTCACAGCCTAACCCGAACGAAAACGAGGCCCCCGGCACAGCCCGTACGTACGGAGGGAATACGGACAGCGGTGAATGATTCCCGATATCGAGAGACCTCTTTTCACTATTTCTCCAATGGATTTGTATTGATAAATTGCTAAAAATTCCCGTTAAATTGTCATTATTGCTTTCACAGCCTAACCCGAACGAAAACGAGGCCCCCGGCACAGCCCGTACGTACGGAGGGAATACGGACAGCGGTGAATGATTCCCGATATCGAGAGACCTCTTTTCACTATCTCTCCAATGGATTTGTATTGATAAATTGCTAAAAATTCCCGTTAAATTGTCATTATTGCTTTCACAGCCTAACCCGAACGAAAACGAGGCCCCGGCACAGCCCGTACGTACGGAGGGAATACGGACAGCGGTGAATGATTCCCGATATCGAGAGACCTCTTTTCACTATCTCTCAATGGATTTGTATTGATAAAGTTGCTAAAAATTCCCGTTAAATTGTCATTATTGCTTTCACAGCCTAACCCGAACGAAAACGAGGCCCCGGCACAGCCCGTACGTACGGAGGGAATACGGACAGCGGTGAATGATTCCCGATATCGAGAGACCTGTTTTCACTATCTCTCAATGGATTTGTATTGATAAGTTGCTAAAAATTCCCGTTAAATTGTCATTATTGCTTTCACAGCCTAACCCGAACGAAAACGAGGCCCCCGGCACAGCCCGTACGTACGGAGGGAATACGGACAGCGGTGAATGATTCCCGATATCGAGAGACCTGTTTTCACTATCTCTCCAATGGATTTGTATTGATAAATTGCTAAAAATTCCCGTTAAATTGTCATTATTGCTTTCACAGCCTAACCCGAACGAAAACGAGGCCCCCGGCACAGCCCGTACGTACGGAGGGAATACGGACAGCGGTGAATGATTCCCGATATCGAGAGACCTCTTTTCACTATCTCTCCAATGGATTTGTATTGATAAATTGCTAAAAATTCCCGTTAAATTGTCATTATTGCTTTCACAGCCTAACCCGAACGAAAACGAGGCCCCGGCACAGCCCGTACGTACGGAGGGAATACGGACAGCGGTGAATGATTCCCGATATCGAGAGACCTGTTTTCACTATCTCTCAATGGATTTGTATTGATAAGTTGCTAAAAATTCCCGTTAAATTGTCATTATTGCTTTCACAGCCTAACCCGAACGAAAACGAGGCCCCCGGCACAGCCCGTACGTACGGAGGGAATACGGACAGCGGTGAATGATTCCCGATATCGAGAGACCTGTTTTCACTATCTCTCAATGGATTTGTATTGATAAGTTGCTAAAAATTCCCGTTAAATTGTCATTATTGCTTTCACAGCCTAACCCGAACGAAAACGAGCCCGGCACAGCCCGACGGAGGGAATACGGACAGCGGTGAATGATTCCCGATATCGAGAGACCTGTTTTCACTATCTCTCCAATGGATTTGTATTGATAAATTGCTAAAAATTCCCGTTAAATTGTCATTATTGCTTTCACAGCCTAACCCGAACGAAAACGAGGCCCCCGGCACAGCCCGTACGTACGGAGGGAATACGGACAGCGGTGAATGATTCCCGATATCGAGAGACCTCTTTTCACTATCTCTCCAATGGATTTGTATTGATAAATTGCTAAAAATTCCCGTTAAATTGTCATTATTGCTTTCACAGCCTAACCCGAACGAAAACGAGGCCCCCGGCACAGCCCGTACGTACGGAGGGAATACGGACAGCGGTGAATGATTCCCGATATCGAGAGACCTCTTTTCACTATCTCTCAATGGATTTGTATTGATAAGTTGCTAAAAATTCCCGTTAAATTGTCATTATTGCTTTCACAGCCTAACCCGAACGAAAACGAGCCCGGCACAGCCCGACGGAGGGAATACGGACAGCGGTGAATGATTCCCGATATCGAGAGACCTGTTTTCACTATCTCTCAATGGATTTGTATTGATAAGTTGCTAAAAATTCCCGTTAAATTGTCATTATTGCTTTCACAGCCTAACCCGAACGAAAACGAGGCCCCCGGCACAGCCCGTACGTACGGAGGGAATACGGACAGCGGTGAATGATTCCCGATATCGAGAGACCTGTTTTCACTATCTCTCCAATGGATTTGTATTGATAAGTTGCTAAAAATTCCCGTTAAATTGTCATTATTGCTTTCACAGCCTAACCCGAACGAAAACGAGGCCCCCGGCACAGCCCGTACGTACGGAGGGAATACGGACAGCGGTGAATGATTCCCGATATCGAGAGACCTGTTTTCACTATCTCTCAATGGATTTGTATTGATAAGTTGCTAAAAATTCCCGTTAAATTGTCATTATTGCTTTCACAGCCTAACCCGAACGAAAACGAGGCCCCCGGCACAGCCCGTACGTACGGAGGGAATACGGACAGCGGTGAATGATTCCCGATATCGAGAGACCTGTTTTCACTATC